>CAXIVR010000370.1:0-14725 GCA_964035755.1 Teleogryllus oceanicus | reverse complement strand
CGAGGAGAAAGGGGGAGCGGGAAAACCCATAAAACGCGTTAATCCGCCGTCCGCTGGCCCAGAGGGGAGACCGGCGGCCAGCTGCGTTTTGGGGCGGGCGGGGAGTCAGCCTCCCGAGCCCTGAATGCGCCTGCGGTTTTTTTCCCAAAAGCGTGGAGGGTTGCGACCATTCCCTTTTCCCAAAAACCTGGCAAAATAAATTAATTTGCACCATAGAACTATCAGTCTCCCCCATTTCTGGGAAAGCTTTTGAGATTAACTGGTGCGTTTGCCCCAAAAAACGTCGCCTCAACCTTCCGAGATGAACAAGGCTTGAGTGGTCACAGCCCGCGCAGCACTCACGGGTTTTGCAGGGAGATGGGCCCTGTCCTCGAGAGACGGCAGAACCGCGGTCTTTGTCGACATGCGATCGGCCTTCGATTCTGTGGGGATGGGGGTTTACTGCCTCGGGGAGCCGGGGATGAGCGATTCAGAGGTTGATCGGGGCCATCTTTTAAAGGCAGTTAAAAGGCGCGCAAAAACCCATTTCGTCCCTCAGAGACCCGGGCGGAGTGCCTCGGGGGAGCGTTCTCTCCTATTTTGGCTTATATAAAAGATGCCCCGCTACCGCTGAATAAAAAACAGGCATTAAACCCCGGGGGGTCTGATGTTCGGGGATATTTTGATATTTGCGAAATCGGCGAGCGTCGGGCAGTCAAAAAACCGCGACTGTCTCGCCCCCTTTCCCAGAATGGTGTGGGAAACGACTGTTTAACTCGACAAGTGCGTCGCCGTAAACTTCACTCGAAAGGGGGGCTGCCCCCGAAAAAGGTTAATTTGGGCCCGGCGCGCATTTGCCGTGGGGGAGCAAGCGAAATATCGGGCGTGTTGTTGACAGCGGCCTCGCGGGGACCCCCCGGTACCTCGCGGCCAAAATCTAGAACCCTTCTTCTGAAACCGCCCCGTTCCCCTGATTTTTCCCCTTTCCTTAAAGCGGCGCTTATTCACCGGCGGCCCCCCGGAGCGTCGCGGCGGGGTTTCCCGCCGCCCCCAATTCCACCTGCGTCCCTGGGGCAAAAACAAGGGGCCCCCGGGGGGCCCCCCATTTTTTAAATGTCCCCGACCGCACCCTCGAAACTGACGTTTCGGGGTTCGGGCGACATCGCCCCGGCAAAGGGGGGGCGGGACGGCGCTCGAGAGGGCGCTGGGGCGTCCGCTCCCCCATCCTGCGCGAGACCGGCGTAGGCGAACAGGGGGGCACAGGGCCTTAGACGAAGAAAGGCCCAACGTCGCCTTCATTCCGCGATTTCCCCGCACAAATTCTCTAACTGTGCGACGCGGGGGAGCGGGCGGGAGGCGGTCCCCCTTCCGATCCCGGGAAACTGGGGGGAGGCGGAAACCCCCCCGCCCCTGCGCTGCCCGGATTCAAAAAGGACGGCGCCACGGACTGAAAGCCCGGGGGGGCAAAAAAAAGGTGTAAAAAAGGGAAAGGAGGGCGTGTTGTGTGGTATGAATGAGTGAGGAAGAGTTGTATATAAATTTAAGTATGAATGGGGAAATGCAAAAAAAGAAGATATAGAAAAATTTTGAATTTCAATTTAATAAAAATATATTATATAAACTATATTTTAAAACTCACGCCCAAAGGGCCAGCATAGTTTTGTTGAGGGTTTTGTTTGAAAAGCCCACCTGCCCATAAGCGTAACAGCTGGAGCCCAATCCACAATTTAAAAAACCCCCCTCGCCAAGGTTTTTTGGGGGGGGAAATAAAAAAAACCGCGCAACATCACAAGGGGTGGGCGTCGAGGCGCAGCACCCCCCGCCCTCCGGTCCTCGCGCCCCGAGACTGATTCGCAGCGGCGCGTTGAGTACTTCAGGTGGTTGAGTTTGTCCACGCGAGTTGAGCAAAAGGCGCGCAGCATTTTGCCGGCTAGTATTTGGGGCCTCGGATTGAGCCTTGCCCCACGAGGCTTTTTGGAACACCGTGGGGGAACGGGGGGAAACCCGGGGCCTTTTCCCCGCGATTGAGCCCCTTCGCGGGAAACACGCCTCGCATGAGCTTTTTTTTGTGCATTTAAGGGCCGTTATCGACAATGTCGCGGCAAGGGGATCATCCTGGGCCCCCGTCGCGAGGGGGACATCGAAAACCTCCGGGGGAGGGCTCCGGGGACAAGGGACCTGGTAAATTTCGGAGCCAAACCCCCCCAGCGCAGTCTTTCCCAGAAGCGGGAGATTGTATATTTTCCGATGGATGCTCACCCCCCGAAAAAAAAAATCGTGGTGGTGGGCGGGGACCCCCCTTCAACAGAGGTGCAGTTGTTTCCCGGGCCCCACCCCCCTTCCAAAAAGGGCAACGCCTTAAATGCGCAACCGCCACCACCTCTGCCCCAAAAAGCAGATGGGCGCAACAGGCGCGCCACGACCCCCGCCTCCGCCGCCCCGCAGATATGGAGGGGGGCGCCCCGGCACCCCGGGCGGGGTAATAGCCGTTTGCCCCCGGAGCATCTCCAGGTTTACACGCCCCGGGGCAGGCAGCTGCTGGCGCGAGGCGACCGCACCTTGCGCCCGGCACCGCTCCGAACTCAACGCGGGAGGGCAAGGGCCGGGGGGCCTGCGGTGCCCCGCATATCATGGGCCGGGTTCCGGACACCTGGGGGGACGGTGAGGGAGGGGTCGTTTTTTTGAGCTCCACGCCCCCTCGGCGCCCCTTCAACTCAAGCACGTCGAGCAACAAAGGGCCCCCAGGGGCACCCAAACCGAGGCGTCAGCCCGGCGTCGCCCCCCGGGCCGGGGCAAATTTTTGTGCAGTTTTGTGAACGCACGAAGGCAATGCACCAGCCACTGGGTGGACCATTCCTCCCCCGGGCACTGGCCAATCCGCAACATGAGAGAAAAAAAATAAAAAAGATTTTACCCAAACCGGCGCGCATTGCGTGCAGAAATTTCAAGGCATATTTAAAGTCTCATTTCGCTGTTTGATTTTTTTTACCCGGGAATTTTGGGGCCCTTATACTTCGCCCGTTTGGGGGTTCAGGGCGCCCCCAGAAAGGGGTTTTTTCCGAGTCAGGCTTTATAAAAATTTTTCTGAATGTTTTAAAATTTTTCAGCAGTGGCATTGAAATGTCGGATGCAAGTCTCTTATAAGAGTGTATGGGGGAGGGGGGGCCCCTTTGGGGCATTCTTTTTGGGACTACTTGCAGTTTATTTAAATAACTATCTGCTGCTATCGCCCAGTGGGGGCTGCGTAGTCCATTTGTGGCCTAATAACTGCTTTATAAAGCGTGAGGCGTTTGCCGTTGAATTTGTTTTTTTGAAATAAGCATCGCAAGGGCCTCGGCTGCCGCGTTTCTTCTGCACGTTTTCAAATGGAAAAGTGAGTGATTTGTTAATGTCACCCTAAATATTTCATTTTTGGGCCCAGTTAATTACGTTCCAATAGGGGAGCGGCCTCGGTGGGAATTTCTGTCTCGGGGGAAAAAGCTTGTTTTTACCACATTGACTTTGATCCGCCAAGCTTCACCCACTCCGATCCTGTAAAATGCGATCCAAAAATTTGGGGGCTCGATTTTTTGAGGGGTTACAGCCACGTCGGGGGGAAGAGTTCCGTCTGGGGGGCGGGGGAAACACGCAAAGAGGCTAAAACGTAGGGCACACGCCCTTGGCACCCCGGGGCCCATAGGCGGGGGGGATTTAGCTTTCGAAGCGACAAAACGTTCTTTTGTGGGGAAAGATGGACAAGGTGCATAGTAATTTGGGAAGGTTCAAAGGGATTTTGTACAGGAGACCATCCAACCCCCAAAGCGCTGGCAACGTCGGGGAACCCTCCCCTGTGAATCCCTTGGGGTTGCGTCTAGCGGTCGAATTGGGCAAAAGCTGATGCGTGGGGGCCCCGCAAAAGCCAAACTGCTCCTTATTCATTATTGCTTTTTTTCTGAAACAAATTTAAGAATTTTTTTTAAAATAATTTTTTCGCACTTTTTCCGAGTGTGTTTGTATTATGGGGCCTGTACGATCGGGCAATTTCGGGTTTTTCCCGGTTTTGCAAAGTTATAAAGGGCGTTTTCCACTTCGGAAAATGCTGAAACATATTATTGAATTTAAAAAAGGGGCAACCAAAAAACACTATGGTTCGCGGCACTCTTCAGAACGTCGTTGAGATTTGGGCGGGGCAGTTTTCAGTTTGCGATGGCCTTTCTTCAGTCTCATCATGAAACTGGTCGTGGGCGGGCGGGCAGGCCATCCCCTTTTGTGCACTTCGCCGTGGGGTATTGGCGGCGCCCCCGACCGGTGAAACTGAATTCTAAAAATTAGAAAAGAAGTTCCGTTTTTCCCCCATTCGACTCTGCTTTTTCCCCCTGTGCTTTTTTGAAGCGGGGCATGTAACTTTTTCCTGGAAAGACGGTAATTCCCATAGTGAATTATCCTCGGGTTTTGGGCTGAAAAAAATTTTTCCCCAATTTGATTGCGGAATTCAGTTAATCGATTTCCATTTTCCCCTTAATCGGTTCAGCTCGCTTATCAGCGGGGTCCCGGGGCTCTGCCCCCTCTGCGCGCCTTTTTTTCCGGGTTTAAAAGAGAAAAGAAAGGGGGTTGGGCTGCCCCTTCAAAAGGGAACGTTGCTTCAGCTGCCGCTTTGGGGGGCCATCCCCGGCGAATTTGTTGCCCCGTTTCAATCTGCCGGACCTGAAAGAGCAGACGCGCCCGGGATGGCTGCTGCAGCTCCATCTGAAATTGTTGCCTTTTGGCGCCGTTCGCGTCGTGGGGCAGTGCAAGCGCGCCCCCCCGCCCATCTCCCCAGCACGGGGAAGGGTCTGGGGAAAGTTCAAATTGTAAGATGGGGGGGAAATTTTTTGCGCCCCAAAACATCAGGTTGCCATTTGTCTTTAGGGAAAAGGTGGGTGTAGGGGGAGCGAAAATTTCGCAGCCGTTCGCATCAGCAGCTGTTTTCAGCACCCCCCGGGAGGGCAGGTGATGGGGCCCAGGCCGTGTTTTTGGCAAAAAAATCGCCAGCCCAATTGTTGGAGTAGTGTTTGCTCAACATTCTGCAATTCGCAGCCAGTGGGGCGCACGTTTCGCAGAGCGGTCGGACGAGCAGAGGAGACAAGGGGGGGCCCGCGCCGTCTGCACAACAGCAGGGCCCACGGCTGCAGCTGCGGTAGAACTGAAACATAATGATTTATGCTGCGTCTTTTAGTATAGCGTTCCGCCTCCGAGGGGGGTTTCGTTTTTGGTTGGTGCTTTGTCATTCCTGTAGCAGAGAAGCCGGGAATAGATAGAAAGAGGGGGCTGCAGTTTCCCCGCATCATTACAGAAATGTTATGCCGAGCGAGAAAAATAAATTCTGACTGCTTCGGTCGCGAGCCCGTGCCGTTTCCCAAAATGCAACAGTGCAGTTATTCCGTAAAAAAGGAGAAAAGCCATTATTTAGGGGTGCGGGGGGGGGGGTAGGGCGAGGGGGGCGTGTCCCCCGTCGCCCCCAGGGCCGCCGTCATCTCGTGGGGGCGCGAACGACACACCACCTGAGTAGATCCCGGGGCCCCTCAGCCAGCGCGGGGGATCTGCGAGGCCGCGCCCGCCCCCGGGTCGATCCCCTTCCGACGGGTGTCAACCCGGGGGCATCGCGCGCCCTGCTCGCCAGGGGGGCGGAACTGGGGGCCCCCCGCCCGCCTCCGTCCCACGCGAGCGGAACGTTTGGGGCCGCGACGGCGGCCGCCGGGCCGGCGCTCCCGGGGGTGGCGGGGACGTGCCCGAGCGCGGGTCGTCCGCCCTGGGGGCCCCCGCGCCGCTGGGCGCGTGGGGGCGCGTTTTTGGGGGCTGAGACCCCGGTGGGTGCGGTGCTGGCTGCGGAGGTGTAGAGGTGCGGCGGCGCGAAGGGTTGCGTTCCCCTGGGGGAACCCACGCCTCCGACTGCGTTCGGGCCTCGCCTCCGCTGATGCGGGCGCGTCGCTGGTCCCGGCGACGTCGTGCCGCTGTGTTGAGCGCATTGCCCCAAAACAACGGCGCTTATTCCGGGGGAACCCCGTATTTTTCGCCGGAACGCCGAGACAGTTTGGGGCGCCGCCCCGGACCCCCAAAGCAGCGCCTTAAATGGTGTGCCCCCGCGCCACTGGGCGAAGCGCTGCGCTGGGGTTGGGCCCGGGGCCCCCCACCCCCACCCAGACCAGCGCCCGCCGTGCGTGGAGAGGGGGGCATGCGGCCCAGCGGTCGTAGAGCTCAGCGTCAGACGCGAACCCGACACTGGGCCCCGCACGACCCGGGGAAAGGGGGGGCGGCCCGCCACCGCCGTCCCCCACCCCCGCGCGCTTCCCGCGCGAGGGGACGGGGGAGGAGCATCAACGCCCACTTGGGGCCCAAATCGCCCAAAAAGGGCAAGAAAAAGAAGGGGCGGGGCGGGGAACGGCGGCGGCCCCCCCAGGGCCCCGCCGCGCCCGAGCCGCGCCTGAAAGGGGCGCAGGCGAACAACCCGGCGGCCCGGGGCGCCCACGACTTTTGGCGGCGTCACCCCCCCTGATCCTCCCGAGGCGACGACCAGCTGACGGCTGGCCCGTTCCGGCAGCCGGCGATGGCCCGCGCGGAAGACCGGGGGCGATCCTCCCCGCAGGGTCCGCCCGGGAGCCCTCCGGCCGGCCCCTTTACGGCCGCCGAAACCCTTCGAACCGAAAAATCGGATCGACGGGTTTTTGAACACGGTAGGAAAAATTGGGCCCCAAAGGGGGACAAGGCGACCACGCAAAGGTCGTCAACCGGGCGAAATGTACGAAGTGCACACTTATGACCGTTGGGGACAGAAAGGGAGCACACTGTGCAGGGGAACTTGTTTTTGTTCGCGCACCGACCGAGAAAAACCCGCCAAGCACTTAAAAGTTTTCAAAGGGCTCCCCCAAGGTTCACCGCAGGAGACGCGAAACCCAGCTAAGGCAGGGATTTGCCTTGCTGTCAAGCAGATCTCACGCTAAAAGAATCTCCCGGCGCCAGACCCGGGGTTTTGGTAGCCGAAAAGGGAAAGGACGAAACTCGGCGCGTCCCCTCAGTGACAACGCCGAGTCCCAAATTTTTTAAACGCAAACGGTGTTCGCAACGGGTCGAACGCGGGAAAAGGGGCGCCCGATTTTGCTTTTGCGCCGCTGGGGGCCCCATCTCTCGCAACTGCGAGACGATGGCGCTGTCGGCTCGTACGGCGAGGATCACCCGGAAGGGAGAAAAAGCGGCCCGGGATGCCAGACGGAAAATGCGCGGGCCAACTTGCTGCAAATTTCAAACAAAATTTTCGCATCCTTCCCGGATGTAGCACCCGCCCGGGCCCCAAACGTCCTTCGAGCGGCAACAAAAAACTGAGGATCCCGCCGATAACCCAAATTTTATTAAAAACCCCCCGTGACGGGCTAACGGGGGCCGGCCCGAACGGGTCGCGGGGCCCCGGCACCGCGCTTGGGGGGCCCAAAGCGACGCCTTCAGGGGGGGCCGGGCGCCCCACGCACCAGGGTTGCCCCAAACAAGTCAGGGGCCAGTTCCGAATTGTTTAGTTATTTTGAACATTTTCACAATGTTAGTCAAACGTAGACTAAATTCAGACCCTCCGCGCTTGTATTTGGGAAAGCGGTGCTATTTTAAAGCCCCGCTAATAGAACATTTTTCTAATGAATTTCAAAGATATTTTTGGGTTTAAAGGCGTGGTCGCAGGAGCACGAATTCAAACCCAGGATTGCGTTTATCGCAGAGACCGCGTTGGGGGTGGGGCGTGCGCGCACACGCCGGGTTTGCAGCTCGAAGAGAAATCCGCATTGCTCGGGCCCCAGAGGCGGTCGGGGGACGTTTGGAGGAAACGGCGATTTCATGTCTCCCACTGCCCAGACCAAACCTTAGATCCGGCTGAATTATGGGTTTCGCATCAATTTCCCAAAAATTTCCATCTGGGTGACTTTAAACCGACAAAACCCAAGGCCTGGTGCTAATGAAACGGGAATAAATTAATCTTGTAGCGACAAGGCGGGGGGGGTAAACTGCGCACCGAACAGTCCTACGCATTTCCCGGGAAATACGAAAGGAAACCGGGGGTTTTTGATTTTTTGATAGGAAAAGGGGTTGAGTGGGGGTTCCCCCCTCAATTACACGGCCGATCCCAACCATAAAGCGTTTTGACATCCCTTTTTAGGAAAAGCCAAAAAAAATTTCGAACTTCGTGGGAAAAACGGGGAGGCCCCGCTGAACTCTCATAGAAAGAAACCGAATACGGGGGGAATGACGGGATAATTTCTTCACGCAACGCTGGAAACGGCCTTCAAGCAAAACTCCAGGGCACGCGAGTTTGAATTCCGTCCGAGTCACAGACGAGCAAAAAGAATACTAAGAGAACGCGCAGAACTGTGTTCATCCCCAGGCGATCCTTTATGGAGACGGGGGGCAGTTTAACAGAGAATTCCGTTCATCTCTCGGACGAGAGCTGCAAATGGTCTGAATACTTTCTAAAGAACCCCAGAGAGGCACATTTGGGATATTTCGCGCGCAGGCCCCACCCGGGGGAAAAGCCCGCTTCGAAAACGCCGCGACGGGGGGCCCCCCCCCACCACCCGGGCCCCTTTTCGGGGGGAGACGCGGCGAGCGAAATTTTGCGATGCTCGCGCTGCAGTTCGCGCGGAACGGGGGCCGCGCCACCTTCGGCCGCCATTCCCCGGTGGGGCCTTTTTGGGGGGCCCGGTTCGCCATTGGCCCGTTTCCCCCCCGGCCCCGGGGGACGAAAGGGGGCGGAACACCACGCGTCAAACCAGCCGTCCGCTGGGCCAGACGGATGTACCGGGGCCAGCTGCGTGCCCCGGGGGCGGAGTCAGTTTCTCTGAACCCCGAATGCGTGCCGGCGGGGGGTTATTTTTCCAAAAACGTGGAGGGTTGCGACCATTGCGCTTTTTCCCAAAACTGGCAAAAATAAATTAATTCCCGCAATAGACCTATCAGTCACCAGTTCTAGGGGAAAACGTTTGAGGACAATTCTGGTCGGACAGGAAATACGTCCCCAACCTTCCGAGATGAACAATTTGGGCCCAGTGGCACAGCTCCCGGGGCCAGCGGCTTTTAGGAGATCGGCCCCCGCCTCGAGAGACCCGGGAACTTTAGGTCTTCCGACATGGGTCGGCCTTTGATTCGGTGGCATGGGGTTACTCGCGTGCCTGCGGGTCGGGGGTGAGGAGCAGGAGTTGATCCGGGTTTTCTCCGACAGGCAGTTCAAAGGGGGTCGATAACGATTTCGTCCTCAGACGAGCGGGGGGGAGTCCTCAGGGGGGTTCTCTCCCCTTCGGTTATAGCCCCGCGCCCCATGCTAACCAAAAAAGGATTCAACGCTGGGGTTTTTGATGTTCGGATGATTTTTTATAAGGAAATCGGCGAACGTCAGGGGTCAGTAAATATTTAAGGCGACGTCTGCCGCCTTCCCCAAAACTGTGGAAACGACTTGGCCAACCTCGACAAGTGCGTCGCCCAACTTCCTCGTAAGAGGGCTGCCCCGGGGAAAAGGTGAGTTTTGGCGGTGCGCACTTGCGGGCAGAGAAGGAGATTCGGGGTGACAGGGTCTCCCGGAGCCGATATCTGCAGCCAAAAACAAAACCAACTCTTCTACAAAACTTTTTTCCTTTCCCGATCTTTTTTTCCTCCGCGGGGCTTATTCACCGCATGGCCCCCCGTGGGCGCGCGGAATTCCCCCGCCCACCTTCCACCGCGGCCCCCGGGGCGGAAAAAAAAACGGGGGCTGCGGGGCCCCGCATCCCCGGGACCCCGACCCCCCCCGAACACTGCGTCTTTGGAGTTCTGGGCGTGCGACATCAGTTCCCGGCGGAGCTGCAGCGGCGGGCGGAGACGGCGCTTGGAAGAGCGCTGCGGCCGTCCGCTCCGCGCATCCTGCGCGAGACCGGCAGAGCGGCGAACAGCGGCGTGCACAGGGCCTTCCACAGAAGAAAGGGCCCAAAGCACGTCGCCTTCACCTTCCGCGCACTTCCCCCGCACAAGCTCTCCGATCTGTGCGACGCGGGGGAGCAGATAGTGCGTGGGAGGCGGTCGCCGCTTCCTGAAGCCGGAAACCGCGTGGGAGGCGCGGAAACGCGCCCCGCCGGGACTGGGCCTGGGCCGCCGGGTTTCTAGGACGTCACGGCGCCACGGACGCCTGAGTAAAGTCGGCGCCGTGGCGAAAAACAGTGTGTGTAAATAGTGTAAATAGAGTTGTGACAGTGCAGTGAAGTGCGGTATGAATGTGTGAATGAATGTGTTTGTAAATTTAGAATAAGCGTGAATGAGTGAGTGACTGAATAAAAAAATAAAATAGATGACAAGAAGAACATTATTAAGAACTTTAATTTTTCTTTAAATAACTTGTATATATAAAATAATTAGCCCAAAGAGGCAATGTGTAGTTTTAATTAGGTTAAGATTAGTTTTTAATTAGTATATTTAAGATACCGCCCTCCTCAAGCTCCATAAACCAAATCGGTTGGAGCAATCATGTACCCGTACATTTGAATAAACTCCCGCCTTGCCAGGGCTACTGGCAAGGGGAAAATGAAAATACCTGCGCACAACAGCCCCTGAGGAAGACCACGATAAGATGGTCGAAACGTCGGCAACACAGCCTTCGACGCGGCGTCACCTGGACAGCCCAGATCATCTACATGACTCTGGCCGCGGAAGCCTACGACTTGATCACGCGCTTTTGCATAGAGAAACAAAATCGAGAATTAATGTGGAACAAACGGCAGTTGTAAGCGACGAGTGCTCCGAAGCCGCAGAGTGCGAAACCGTGAGCGCTCACGTCAATCAGAATTTCGCCTCGAAAGCCGCGCTGTCCACTGTTTGCGTGTTAGTCAAGAACTCGGAAAACGAATTTATTAAATTTAGAGCTCTTCTCGATAACGGCAGTACCCATTCTCTGATTACTGAATCGGCTGTAAAGAAACAAAGTACAACCTAAGACCACTTCAATTTGCATTACCGGCGGCACAGTTTCCAAATCCCTTAATTCAGTTCGCTTGTCGATGGCCTCCGGTGTTAGCAATTTCAATTTCAGTTTAAATGCACTCGTCGTAAAGAACATTACATCTAATATTCCTACTTATTCCTTTGATCTTACTGGCTTAAAAATTCCGAAAAATGTGAAGCTTGCAGATTCTCAATTTCACGTAGCGGCAACAGTTGATATTCTGTTAGGCGCCGATATTTTCTGGAATTGCTTAAGATCGCGCAAGGTAAAAGTCCCACGCACTAAGTCTTTGAATTTAACTTTGAAGAGAAACTGCATTTGGATAGATCGTAAGCGGTACTATGAAAACTTGTTCTTAGCCAGATCCAGCCTTGCAATTTTTCTACAGAACAGCTTAATTTCGAGAAGTTTTGGGAATCCGAGGAAATCTCTGGCAACGACACTCCCTTCAAGTAATCATGACTTCTGTGAGAACATCTTTTCAAATTTTTTTCGCAGTTCTAACGGAGGGTTTGTCGAGAATTATCGCTTTTAGAGCACGAGTTCGGCATGCCGCCGTCTCGTAAAATTGCCATGAATAGATTTTGTGCCATAGAAGCTCGGTTCCAGAACAATATTCATTTAAAACAATATTTTGAATTCATGAGAGTATATCCATTTAGATCACATGGGGCTCGCCCTCGATCAATTTTCCGATGGTGGCAAAGTCAATTATTTAATTCACCACCCTGTGTTTAAAGATGGAAAGATCAGAATAGTTTTTGATGGCTCATTTTGTAATCGCCCGGGAATATGCATAAACAATCTAATGCCCTCAGGTCCGGTAGTCCAACCTGATTTATTTTCATTGTTGGTAAACTTTCGCTTCGGGGAATTAGCATTTTGTGCAGATATCAAAAAGTTCTATCGTCAGTACTAATTTCTCCAGAGCAAAGAGACCTTCAGCGCATTTTATGGCGCTTCGACCGGACCACTCCGCCGCAGGCGTATAAATTAAAAACTGTAACTTATGGCCTCACCAGTTCCGCTTTCCTTGCCACGCGGGCCTTGCTACAAGTAGCAGTAGAAAATGAAAATGAATTCCCCCGTGCTTCTCGATTGATAAAGAATAATTTTTACGTGGATGATTTAGTGTTTAGCTGCTCTGACGAGAATTTCGCTATCGAGACTCTCAGAGAGTTCAATTATTAAGTAAAGGATGTTTTCCGCTTGCTAAATGGCGTTCTAACTCGCATCAAACATTGAAAAACCTTAAAGTCTCGATGTCCAATGAACCCGTTCAACTTATAGATAAAGAGGTTACAAAAACATTAGGCCTCCTGTGGGATACAGAGACAGATAAGCTAATTTTCTCCACGTACGAATCTCCGATTCCGGTTACTAAACGCTCCATTCTCTCTGAAATTTGCAAATTACTCGATCCGTTAGGCCTGCTCAGTCCTTGCATTGTTAAGGCTAAGGTACTAATGCAGCAATTATGGAAGTTAAAGATAGGCTGGGATGATCAGGTGCCAGCAGAGCTGATGACAACTTGGTCGAATTTCTTCACTAACCTTTTCACATTAAACAATTTCGCTATTGAGAGACACGTACCTGTGTTAGGAAATTTAAATGAACTTCATGTTTTCTGCGATGCAAGCTCCACTGCTTATACGGCTGCAGTCTATTTAGTTTCCAACAATTATTCTTCTTTGATTGCTTCTAAAACTAGAGTCGCTCCGGCAAAAGATGCTGTAACTATACCTAGACTCGAGCTCTGCGCCTCTCTGGGTGCAACACTCGCAGACAAAATTATCAGAATTAGCTCTATTGATTATTCGGACGTATATCTTTGGTCCGATGCACAGGTAGTGTTGCATTGGATTTCGAAACCACCCGCTAACTGGATTCCTTACGTGGCAAATCGAGTCAAAAATTCAAACGTTAACTAAAAACTTTAAATGGCTTCATGTACCCACAAAGGAAAATCCTGACAACGTAGCTTCGAGAGGCATGTTCCCCAAGAAATTAATCAATAATCATTTGTGGTGGCATGGCCCCGACTTCTTGTTATCACCTTGTACTTCGTGGCCTCCACAGCCAGTTGATGAATCCTTCGGTCTCGCTTTAGTTCATGCTTCCCCGTTCAACGCTCCTGTTCCACCGAATGCTTTGTTAACTAGGTATTCTAATTATAACGAAACTTTTGCGCGTTGTCGGGTTCATTACCAGATTTGCCAATAATTGCCGGCAAAGTGTTAAAAAGGCGTATAAATCAGGGGAAACCTGTCTCACGGCTCCCGAAATAAATTTAGCTGAAATCAAAATTATAAAATGTGTACAATCTGAATGCTTCTCTCCTGAAATTTAACAATTAATTGCTGTCGTGACCGGCCGCACTTAACCAAAAGTGCCGCCACGCAATGACGTCAGCAGAGCGTTACCGCCCCTGGCGGCAGTGGGAAGCAGGCTAGCGCGGGCCAGCCGTGCCCGGCTGAGCGCGGCCGTCACGCCGGAGCGGGCGGGGAAAAACTCGACCCCGCCCCTACTACTCTGCCAGTCAGCGGGCCACGGCCCACGGCCGCTATAAGAAGGCCTCGGCGCAACGCTGAGGCAGTTAGCGAGCGACCGTGGTAGAGTGAGGATCCTGCGAGACAGTGGTGTTATTGTGCAGAGAGTAAGACGACGAACGCAGTGCTTCGACTTTGGACTTCCCTTCGGCTATTTGGTGACTCGGCTCTTTGGTATATCTTCTGGATTACGACGACACGGCTACGCTCACTCCGCAAGTTGTTCTGGTTATTCGGAACTACGGCATTGTACCTGGTTTTGTCAATAAATTTGTTCTGAGAACCCTGGTGTATTTAATTTGGATACTTCAATTGCCAATCAATATCTTTCTGCGAAAAGCCCTTTGATTTGTCTCAATCCCTTCATAGATTAATATGGATTGTTAAGAGTAGGAGGTCGACTGCAACATTCTGATTTGGAATTCGATCAGAAGCATGCCATTATTCTCCCGTTTGGTCACTTTGTTTCTAAGTTGATCATTAAATCCGTTCATGAGAAGAATTTCCTCTTAGGCCACTGCGTTGCTTTCTTTTACGTTCTAGGTTCTGGCCTTTAAAAGGGACTCCGTGCTGTCAAGAGCGTTGTCCGTAGGTGTATTGTTTGTTTTAAAGCCAGGCCTACGCCAGCTGAGCAAATTATGGCTCCGCTTCCATCATGTCGAGTTGAAGCGTCTCTGCCATTCTTGCATACAGGTCTTGATTATGCTGGTCCATTTCTCTGTACAAAATCTGCTAATAAACAGCATACGGAGAAAACTTACATCTTGGTTCTTACCTGTATGGCTACTCTTGCCATTCATCTGAACACGTCGTGTCAGCAACTTCCGACGTATTTTTATTAGCGCTCAGGCGTTTTATTGTCAGACGCTGAAAACCGCGTGTTCTGTACAGCGATAATGATGAATATTTAAAGGGGCACAGAGAAAGATGGCAGAGTGGATGGGTAAAGAAACGAAAAGTGTCCCCGAGAATGGATTAACTTCTAACCGACAATAGGATAGAATGGAAATTTATTCCACCTTATTCTCCTCATCATGGAGGCGTATGGGAAAGAATGGTCAAAAATGGCAAGTCTTTATTGTATAAGTCGATTCAGATGAAAATTTTATCAATCGAGAAATTCTCCACTCTTTTGACAGAAATAGAGGCTATATTAAATTCAAAACCGCTTATGTTCAATTTCTGATGACTCAGAATCAATAAACGCCCTCACCCTGCTCACTTCCTTCTTGGCAGGCAG
>CAXIVR010000369.1:0-18928 GCA_964035755.1 Teleogryllus oceanicus | reverse complement strand
GCCTTAAATTGTTTCAAAAAATTTCACCAGAAGGGTCATAAAAGGTAGGTGGTTTTTACTGGTTTTTCCCAGTGGTTCGAGGTGGCTACTCTTTTTTCCCAGGGGTTTCCCTTAGATTTTTTGATATTTTTTTCCGTTGGGGTAAAAACTTTCAGCTTCTTTTCTAACAGATTTGTTTTGTCATTCTTAAAAAATTATCTTTTCCCCTTTTTTTTTCCCATTTTTTTTAGTACTTCAAAATTTTCTCATCCTTTCTTTTTCCCCGCACCAATTTATTTTTGGGTTTATTTTTTTCTAACTTTTTTTAAAAATTTGGTTTTATTTTTCTATAAAAAATTTTAAATTTTTTCTGTCAACTTTGTTTCTAAAATTTGAATTTTCAGTTAATTTTCAGGTTTTTTCAAAATTTTTGGTTTTTGATAACCTTCTTCAAATTTTCGGGGAAATTTTCCATCAATTCCCCCTTTTTAAAATTTGATTTTTCAGTTAATTTTTCCCTTCCCAATATTTTGGGTAGGCAAAAATTTCCCCTTGTTCGAAAAAAAAAATTTCTGATCTCGCCTGCTGCCTTCATTGCGTTAGCGACGTTCTTTAATATTGTTTTGTTTTCAAATTTTCTTTTTCCCCTCTCTTCTAACCCCTTTCAACCCCGTCATTTTTTAGACCCCAAAATATTGTGAAATTTGAATAAAGAATTAACACTTCCAGTTTGACCCACCCCGACAAATTGTTACGATTCTAGGTTATTATTTTAAAAAAACGTTTATTTTGTTTCTTAACAAATCATGAAAACACTTTTTTATTTACATAACTTCTCTTTTTTATTTACATTTCTCTTTATTTATTTCCCAACACTTTCTTTTTTATTTACACTCCTTCTTTGATTTTTTTTCCCTACTCTTCTTTCCATTGTCGCACACCCAAAGGTGCCCCGTTCGATACACTGGCCACAGTCCACTGCACTGACCACTTCACTGCGCGGCCGCGGTTCACGTCACTGAGCGTCACTGCACGTTTCACCGCGATGCACCATTTCCAGCCGCTTGCATCGGACTTAAGACGACTCGCGGTCGCCCCGCCGGTGTTTATAGTGGGCGAGTAACATCGAGAATTTTCCCGACCACGGTAACGGGGCAGGAACCGCCGGCAGATGAGCAAACCCGCGCTCACAGGCAGTTGGTGGCGCGGCAATGACGCAATCCGCGCGTACAGGTATTTTGGGGGGGCCCCGGTGACGCTATTCGTTACAATATATTCCAATGTTTTTACTTTTAACCAAATGTTTCACCCCATGTATTTTTTGAAATGTTTACATCGAACTAGGATCCACAATTTTCTACGACGTAATTTTGCAGGCCAATTCTTCCCCTTTTGAGTTTCCCTTTGCTTTTAAGAGACCCGCCTGCAATGTTTTTTTGCGGGCTCCCCAGCCGTGCGTGGGGTCATTTTCCGTAAGTGTAGTATGGTTTTATCGGGGGGGCGTGATTTTCCCCCCACTGGATGGCGAGATCCGGCGCCGATATGCATTACCGATTTTCCCACCGATCCCCCAAAAAATGATCCGCTCCCGGGACTACGAAAAATCTTTATGAGGTTTGGCGACGAATTAAAGCCCCCTGGCATGGGGGGAAAAAAACACCCCAAAGTAAATTTAAAGTTTTGAACGAAAAAATCAGATTTTTTCGATAAGCATGCACTAGGGAAAAACGCGACAGTGCCCGCCCCGCGCCCCATGTTTGGTTAAAAGGATTCATGGGAACTGACCGGTCGCTTCATAAAATAAAACCTATGAAAATGAAACGACAAGAAGTTAAAAAATTCCGTAAAACAAAAAATAGAAACCGAAAATTAAAATTTTTACGAATTTTTAAATTAAAACGAACACTAAAGACGTTTGAACCCCTGGAGCCCTGGGGATCACGAAAGAAAATTCTTCAAATTCCGTCGACATGCTCCTGGAGATTTTTTGGGGGTTTGGGTTATGGTTTCCCGGGGCGCCAACTTTTTATTCCCCGTAAGGTAGTGCTTTTTTCTTGGGAGATGGGGGTGACTCGATGGCAAGATCCGGCGCCGACTTACCCGTCCCCGTTCCCCCAACCAGGATTCCACCAGGGGGGCCCCCCCCGGGACAACAAGCCCCGATCTTGGGAATATGTGGTAGGGGGCATTTAGTGTATGTGATTTAAAGTGAGGGTGGAAAAAAGAGGAAAAAAGATTGCGCGCAGCCCGGGTTGGGGTTAAGGGTCTGCCGGCTTTCCCCTAATGTTGATTGGAGAAACCAGGGAAAACTTCCGATCACGCCGGTCGCTAGAATTTTCCCAGACAGGAAATTGATCTGCTGACAAACTAGTGCAAAACCTGTGGGTCAGACCTCGAACCAAGCCCTCCGGTCAGGGGCCCCAAAAGACAAGTTGATGATCGAGCACCGTCACGGTTTTATAATTTAAATGATATTTTGTAAATGTTTCAAAACCAAAAACCCTTTATCAAGGTTGCTTTAAAAACCACGGTGGGGGGAAAATTTTATTTCTATAACGTAGATCATCAGGTTAGTAAGATTGTTCGTGCACAAAATCAAATGCAATGGCTCCGATCGAACCACGCCAAAGAACTGAAACTTGTCTTCCCAAATGCCCTTTTGGCATCACCATTTAATTAATTTCACTAAAAACGGGGAAATTTTTAAAGGGGGAAGCTTGTTCGTTCGACCCGCCAAAATCTGAACGGCCCCTCGGGTCTTGGTTATCCCAAAAAAATTGCCAAAAGGGAAAGTTCTTAAAAAAATAGTTCGAAAACAGATTTAAAACCCCCTAATGATTCAGATCTTCAAAACATTCAATCCGTTCAGAGGAGGAGAAAAAAACAGCTTTATTAAAGTAACCGAAGATAAAAAGAAAGCGCTAGATGATGGCCTGTAACAGTTTTAACATTTTTTAGATTTTATAAAGTTTTGACTGTAGATTAAAATATTCTAATAGCAAATTAAAAAAAATGTAATTTTTTTTTCACGTCTCTGATTGAAACTATCTGTACAATGGAACAAAGAAGGATCTAAAATTAAAGGGTCAATGAAAAAGATTCAATTTAAACCCCACAAAATCACAAACATCAAAATTGGCTCTTCCCAAATTCATAAAAACAAATGTTTAGTTTTCCCTGATGTGCAAGGCAATGTTGTAGATTTCCCCTTCACAAGTAAAAAACTGTTTTCAAATTGTTTAAAAACAAATTGTTTTTTTTTGTCATAATTTAATTCATCAAAAAAAATTTGAACATTTCTGTCTTTTTTAACTTTTATATTATTTTTTTAAAAGTTGTTTTTAAATTATACTTTTTTTCTTAACTATTTACAACACATTTGATATGACATTACTTTTTGAACTCTTTGTATACATTTGACATGTGGTTAGGAAAAGGGGGAGGGGTTGAGCCTCCCATATCAAAAAAAACTTTTTTATTATTTTTTTTTATTTTTAAATTTATTTTATTTTTTTTGTTTTTATTTTCTCATCTTATTGATACATTTCAATGAATTGCAATATAAAAAAAAGAAAAATACATCTATTTTTAAAAGGGAATTTTAAAAACTTTTTGTTTCCATAATTTGCACTACCCTTTTGAAATCTGCTTTCGCATTTTTGGGTCTTCATTCAACCCAGTTGTTAACCCCACATCAGACTCCTGGGGGATGACTGGTGTTTGAAACAATTATCGGAAAAGTTGACTCTATTCATTTTCCCATTTTTCAACGGTTCAACAAGATTTGATTTTACTGATTTTTCATGTATTTTTTTTTGAATATTCCCAGTATTTGAGACAAACAAAAAAGAGACATGTTTTCCACTTGTTAATCAAAAACAAATCCTCTGTTGTGAATACCGGTCTGTTAAGACTATCCCAATACAACCCACTCTTCGTTCTCCAGAACACTAAGGTTGGATTAAAGACGGTCCCTTATTTTCAGTCAGAAGACGACATTTCTGAGCCAACGTTTGTTTAAAATTTTGGCCACCGAATCTTCGCTGTTTATCCCGGTGCCACCAAATGGTAAAAACCCGAGGTACCATGATAAATTGTTTCCCACTTTTGGGGACAACCATAAGCATAACCATTCTGCACATTGCATTAAAACAATTCCTTAAAAGGGGTTTTAAATAATTTGATCCAAACCCCAAATAAACCCTTCAGTTTCGGGAAAAGGGTTTCGCCCTGATAAAACCAATATTTCTGTTTAAACGAATTTCTGGCTCACTCATGGGGTTTTCCCCAAAGATTTTACCACCATAAATCTCTTTTGGGCCGTATTCAGAAAGCCCCAAACCGTTCATGTCAGGGAGTATAGATATCTGTTCACAAATTGTTTTTAAGTTTTAATATATTTGGCAGAGTGGAAATACATTCTCATGTTTTTCACCCCACAGAGTTTTTTCCCAAGTCGGAGCCCTTTCTTCCCCCCTATTTTCGGGGAAAATTCGATGAATTTGGAGGGTGAGGGTTTTGTCTTAAAAACTCTTTTTCCTTGTAAGTTCCCAATGCGTTTTCCCACTTAATAATCCCAAAATGGAGTTTAAACTGGGCACATAGGTGTTAATAGCTTTTTAATTTCTTCCATTCAACTTTTTTTTCCGGAGCTGGTTTTTTGAAGAATTCCTCTAAGCTCTTTTATTTTTCCTTGGGCAATGGGCCACCTGCCACCCTTTTTGTATCAGAGTTTTCAGAGCTCCATCAACGTTTTTTTTCAAGCGCCCCCTGAAGCTTTTCTTTTACAATATTATTTTGACATTTTTTCCCGGCCAAACTCCATTTTTTAAAATTTTGAAATGATTCCCCAAACTAATAGTTGTTTGTTTAGATTTTGTGAACAAACTTTAAATCTATATATGGTTTTATTTAATCATCATTCTTGTCCCAATAAATTTTGGAATTCAAAAAGATTGAAAAGATTCTAAGATGAAAAACCAGAGGGGGCTTTTGAGCCCTGAAAAAAAATTTTTTTTTTTTTTTTTTATTATTATTATTATTATTCAAACACTAAAATATTCAAAATATCTAGAATTTTTTGGAGATAAGGACAACAAATTTCATTTGAAGGAAAATTTGACTTCAATTTTTTAGTTTAGGGAAAAAAAATTTTTCAAACTTTTTTGAAAAATTTTTGAACCGAAAACAACTTTACCTTTTTAAGTAAATTTCCCCTTATTTCCCAAATTTTAAAGAAAATGGGAATTTTTTTAAAATTTTTTAAAAAATCTGGGGGCTACATGAACACCCCAATTTTAAAAGAATGTTTTTTTAAAATTTCAAAGTTTAACTAGATCCCGATCGACAGGGGGTTTTTTCAATTGGAAAAAATGCATGGGTGGTTTAGGGGTAGTCCCACAGACGGACGGACGTTCCTTTAAATTTTTCTTTAACCCCTTTTGGGGTTTCCACCCGTAATAGAAGATTTTTTTCTTAATTTAGCAATGATTTATCCCCTTTTTTTTTCAAAGGGGAATAAAAAATTTTTTTCCCCCAAAATTGCCTTTTTTGCGCAACATTACATATTTTCTTTTACTACTTTTTTACGTACGTATACGGAAAAAACTAGAGGTTGAGGTGCTACAGAATGGCACAGACTTTCTCTGTCCTTCTTTTTCTTTTTTTCAGGGATTAGATGAATGCCTGTTCCGTCTTCACTTACTTCCCATTTTTCCTGGGGCCCCCAACATCTCTCCACCCTTGGTGTATTGCATCAAAGGTGGGAAATTCTTTTTTTCACCCATTTTCCAATGTATGTTCCATGATTCTTGTATTTCTATCTTTTCATTTATATTTATACATTTTTTATGGGGATATTTAATACATTGGTATATTTTTATTTATATACATTTTTTTATGGGAAAATACAGTTCTTTCTGGATATCTTTTTTTTTATTTATCTTTTTTTGCCCTTTTAACTTTCTGAAAAACTATTTCCGCTTTGGGTTTTCTTTTTTTCTCTCCTTTTGCTATCCAGATTCATTTTAACATAAAAAACTGGAGCAGCTTTTGTTTTATTAAAAAATTTTTTTTAAAACTTTTTCAAAAGTATCCGGTGCATCAAACGATTCCCAGAAAGGAATAAGATAATGAAGAAGATCAATGTTTTTTATTCAGAAAGGACCATGATTTTTAAAATAAAGATTTTGATTTTCAAAAAAGGAGAAAAAGAAGATGGGAAAAGGAAAATTGTAATTAGACATCTTACTTAATCTGTGTTTATGTAAATTGCAAACAGTGAAACGTTTAGATCATTTCTATTTTCGCCATCTAAAATGCTTATACTGTTTATGCCACCTTTGTCTTTCCCATTGGGGGTTTTGGATTTAGACTGGAAAAAATTTTAGCCGCAATTACGAACAGAAAAAAGTTTGGGCATAGATATGCAACTATGGGTTCTCGTTCAGAAGAAAAATGGTACTGTAAAAAGAATAATACTTTTCCCAAACAATGAAGAAGTCAGTTATTGAAAAAATGTTTTGATTAAATTGAAACAATCAAACTTGCTGGCGGACTGCCGTTTTGTGGGGATAATGATATAATTGGTTTCAAGAATGGAAATTATTTGGGGTTTTTTAGAACTAATTAGAAATTTGATCCATTTTTAAAAAGCATTTGAACAAAATGGTAATCCGGAAAAGGTTTGTGTCGTATTTATCAGGGAAATTTAAAGGGTTATTGGGTTGGGTAAACAAGAAACAAAATACTTTGAGGAAACACCCATATTATTCAAAGTATTGATTCAAGATTGTAAATTTTTATCCCATTTACATCATATAAAACCACCATTGAACGGTTTTTTGATTCAACCATTCAAACTGGTTGAAATTTAACAAAAAGGTTTTTGTTTTTGAAAATAAACGATATAATTAAAATTAGGGGAAATTAGACAACCCCGGGAAAATGTCAGCGTACTCGATCAAGCAAGATTGGTCAATTATGGGAATACCCATTTTCATTCCTTGTGCTGAACATTCGCTGAATTTAGTTGGGGTAAAAGGGGGTTTCGTGATGACAGCAACGCGTTATTTCCAACTTGTACTTTAAAAACCCTTTTTGGTTTAAAATCGTTGGGATATAAAAAAAATTCTGGGAAAAAACCGAGTAAAAAAATTTATCTGATACTACTGATACCTTTTAAAAAAACTGAGTTTATAGGGGGCTCTACAGAGCGATCTAAAACAAACGGGCTTTTTGCTTTAAAAACATTGGGTTTTCTCAATAGATTTTGAAAAAATTTGCATTTTTCCAAATTCCCAAAATTTTACCTCGATTTTTTTTCAGAGAGAGAATCCATAAAGGTCCCCTGAGAAATGTTTTATAACTTTTTAAAAAATCCCAAAAAAAGCCCGATTCAGAATATCAAAATTCATGTAACAAAAAAATTTCGGGAACTTATTTTTACTCGAAACAGACGAATATTTTTTTTTCTGCCAAAGAAAAAATTTAAATTACAAACTTTTATTCCTATTATTAATTTCCACATTAATGAATTGATAGAAGAGCTGAATCATACAGTATTATAAGTAAAGATTTTAATTTTTTCAGAATTAAAAATAATTGATGAGAAAGAATTGTCTAATAAAAAACAATTTGTTGAGTTTTTTTAAAAACAGATGTCAATGAAAAAGACTCATATCGGAGTGTTTTCAATTTACATTATCTTCGCATTGAAAATCCAAAAACAGCACCGTATCTTTAAATTTTAAATTGTTAAAAAAAAATAACTTTAAGAGACATTTCTAACATTGAAATAGGAAATTTTTTTAACGTTAATGGTCTCTAATTGTACGGGTAACGCTCAGTTTCAAAATGAAGTATATAAAAATGAATTAAAATAATTGATTCAAGAACGACTTTCTTCGTGTTTATTAAACTTTAGTAGATATTTTTAACGAATTGATTTTGGCGATGTAATTGGAATTTTTTGTGCAAAACACGTTTACCATCCGGGTAAAAACAAAAAAATGCTTAGTTTTTTTTTCTTAGATATTTAAATATTGTTGTGTTTTTTTAATCATATTTTATTGTTTTTATTGAAGTTTTTAGTAAATATTAAAGAAAATAAGAATTGAAAATACAAAAAAATACAGAAGAAGATAAAATTTAATTTTTTATCTAGTTTTTTTTCAAACCTTCCTTTCCCTTAAAAAAAAAATCAAAATTTATTAATTTAATATTAATTTTTAATAACATGATCCGAACGTAATTTGTTGAACTGAAAGGGGGCCCCAAAAACTTTTGAGTCCGGGTTTCAAAACCAAAGACCCTTCAAGAGTTCCGCCCACCCCTTTTGAGGGGAAACCTGCCATTTAAAGATCTTTTTCCCACAGAAGTTCTTTTTGTTCAGGCCCCTTCTGACACTTGCCTCTTCTGGGGTACCTTCTCCCACCCTTTTTTCGACCTGCCCGGCAAGGGGGGGCCCGCCCGAATTTTTTTTAAACAGAAAAAAGAAGGGGAAAAGGCGTGAATGCCTTTTTAAAAATCATAAAAAGTTTTTTCCAATCTTTAAAAAGGGAAAAAATCCTCTTTTTTGTTATTTTTTGACATCTTTCCCCCATTCTTCCAACGTTTTTAATTTTAAAAAAAAGATTTTTTTAACATAGTTCAATTTTACTTAAATATGAAAACGAAAAGGTAATGGGGGTTAAACTTTTTTCACTGCCCGCCCACCGGGTGGGGGGGGCCACGGTCCTTTGTTTGGGTGTTTAATTTAGGGGAATTTTCCCCTTTAGCCTGTTGGTGCTGAAATAAGGGAATTACAAAAAGCAAAAAAATATTTTGTTTTAATTCCAGTAGAACTTGTAGTTCTGTCGAAAAAAACGTTCCCTCCCTTAAAAGCACGAAACGCCGCCACCGCCAACCGCAAGCACCACGCACCACACACACCCCCCGCACACGCGCACACCCCCACACACACTAGCTTACGGTTTTATACGATAATTTTTTAAAATAACTTTTTTTTGTACCGGTGGAAAGAGGTTGGGCATCCTCAAATTTTTGGAAACATCTTTTTTTTGTGACATTTTTTTGGGCACGAGCATCAGGTTCTTATTCGTGGTTTCCGCGGACGTATGTCTGGCTATGTTTTACATGAATTGATGAAGGAATATTTTTTTCCTATTGTCAAAACTTGTTAAAAAAAAAAACCTTTATTTTTTTCATTTAAAAACTTTTCTAATGCTTTTGGAATGACTACAAATTTTTACGAGAGCAGAGCAGAAGTTAAAGTGAACTTTTCCTTTACAGCGTTTATCTCATTCCCCTTTAAAAAAATACCAGGACCAGCCGGGGGAATACGTTTTTTACGGCCTTCCACACCCCTAAACCGGGGGAGGCCGGAACTTTGGGGGTGCAAAAACCACCGGGTCGGGGGTTTGGTTGGGCTGCAGTTGCTGGTAGCGTGGTCAGGCAGGTGCCTTGTTTTGAAAATATCAATTGAACATGGATTTCTGGGACTTTTTTTCCTAAAAGGCGTTTTAACAGCATTATATTTCATTGTTTTATAACTGCTCTGTGTATAAAAATTGTGATTTAAATATGGTCAAAAAGTTTGGGAGGCCAAGGGGAGGAAAAATAAAAAAAGGGCACCGCCCATTTAAAATTTAAAAAAAACTTTTCAATAAAAAATTGATGGCTATATTTAATTCCTCTCTTAAATGTATTCTGATTTTTTTTTTTTATAGATTATGGGGAGATGTTCGGATAACTTTAAGGGGATTGGGGAAAATATTGTCTGGGATTAGGCAGGCTGGATTGTCTTGTTTTTTCTGCTCTCAGGAAACCCTTTTACAGAGTAAAGGAAGGGATTTGAATATCTTTTTACAAAGTTAAAATTTTAGGGTTGTTGTCGTAATGTGATATCTGTATTATTAATTTATAGTCATTTTGAAGAAATAGGGCGTAATTTGAAAGATGAAGATGTCTTGGTTTTTCCCAAATTGATACGCTATGACTCTCACCAGAATTTTTTGATCGTCATTGAACATTTTGAACTGTGGGAAATTTAAATATTTTAAGAAATGAAAGATTGGAATTTTTTCATAAATATTTAAACAATTATTGTTTCAGTTTAATTTTTTAATAAATAATGCAGGAAGATCACAAGAGCTGATTGGGAAAAATTAAATTTAATTTTATGAGATGTTTGATCTCAATGTTTTTTTAGTGGTTTATCACATTGTGTAGTTTTTCCTGGAAAAAGGGGGTGGTCATTTGCTGTTACATCCAGTTTTGGTTGGGGAGTTCCCTTTTTTGAACATAGAGGGACAAACACGACCACGTGAGTTTCGTGGGGTTTTTTTATAACATTATTTTTTTGGATTTGATGAACATAATTTCCCAAAAGGGGAATAATACAGTATCAACATTTTTTTTTAATGAAGTTTTAAGTTAGGGGATTTTTGTTTTTCCCGGGGAAACATTTTTAGTCTCAATGAAGATCTGGGCAAATCAGGTTTGAGTTGGGATTTAAATTTATAGTTTTGTATTTGAATGAATTAAATAATTTTAATGTACCAGGCAATAAAAATACATATTTTTGATCATTTTATTAAGATTTTAAAGTAATATTTTTAACACTAATTATTTATATTTTACAATTTGAAAATATGGGAACAAATTATCGGGATAATATTAGATAGTAATACATTGGTTTTTAAAGAGGAAAGTATTTTGACTTTTTGGTGTAACTCATTGATTTATGCATGTTAATGGCGGGTTATAAATATTTCCAATAATCAGTGTATTTAAAAAAGTTTTAACTTTTTTTAATTTAGTTTTGAAAGAAAAAAATTTATTTTTGTATAAATAACTTTTTAATGTTTTATCACTACATTGGAGAAATCTCAAAAAATCTACTAAAAATTGTTGTTATATTTCAGAATTTAAAAATTGTGCCCCATAAAAGTAGCTAACTGATGGCTTGCCCACGTCTCAAAAACTTGATACCCCATTGATGAAAATATGTCCTGGGTTGAATGGTTAGTTAAAAAATTTTTGGAAGAATAATTTTAATGGTTACAGCATTTTTAAAAAGTTTTTAAATATTTGGGGGTTTTTAAGGGTCTTTCAGAGAAGATTAAAAAAATATACATTTAACACTTTTTTTTCCTGGCCCAACTTTTTCCCAATTTTTTAAAAATTTTTTAAGAGAATGGAAGAAGAGTTTTTTAATGTTTTAAAACATATTCTGAAATTTGGACAAATTGATGTTTTTTTTCGTTTTTTTTCCATTTTGAAAAGGGACAACTTTGGGAACTGCCCCAGGACGGGAAAAATGGGGAAATTTTCCAGCCATACCAACCCCAGAAGTTTTGGATGGGTCTTTTCCTCTGATCCCTTTTGGTTTATAATTATTTTCCAAACCAGGCAGAAAAAGTTTTTTTTTGGGCAATTAAAACCCAATTTCAAAGTTTTTTTTTAATAGGGGCAAATCAATTTTTTTTAAAAGTATATAAAATGAAGGGTTTTAAAAATGGTGATTTATATTACAAATGATTTTAGAGAAAAAGAACTTCATTTAAAGTTTTTTTAACCAAACCCCCAAATGCAATGGTTTTTTACAAATCACTGAAAACATTTTAACAAACTAAAAGCCCAAAAAAGTTTTTTAAAAAGAAAGACACTGTGAAATTTTTGCCCCAAAACGTTTAAGAAAAGTTTGGAGTTTTTGGAAATGGCATTTAAGGGGAAAATGTTGAATTTGAACTTTTTTTAATAGAAAACTGTTGATTTTTTTGGGTTTATATGACAGTTAATAAACATGTAATCATAAAACAATAATATGAAAAAATTACCTCTAAAGTACATGTTTGTGAGTATACATGTGTGTGCATGGTGTGTGTGGGGACATGAAAAGCCCTTGGGGGACAAATCAAAAAAATTACATTTTTTTTAAAAAGGGAATTGGAAAGGGGTTTTACGATAGGCTTTTACACCACCCCACCTACCAAAAAAGTAAAAAAAAATTTTGGGGTGTTTTTTAAAAAGTTTTTTTAAATTTTTTAAAATTAAATATTTACAGGCTATTGCATTGCATGAAAAATACAGGGAGAGAAAATTAAAAAAAATTTCATTTGTAATTTTGAAAAACAAAAGAATAGGGAATTAATTAATTGTCATATTAAAGTGCAATTTGCGCTATCCATTTGAAAAATTTGAAGAAAGAACTTCCAGCCATTTTTGAGAAAATAGCTTTACTTTCTGAAAATGAAGAGTATCAAATTTTTAGCTCATTCAAGAAAAAGTTGGTTTAGAAACTTTATTGACTTTATTTAAAAATATGTACTCAAATCTAATAACGGGAAAAAATTGCCCTGAGTAAAAACCGCAATTGAGAGATAGTCAAAAAATTTTTTTATTTTAAAAAAAAAAAAAAGACAACATGAAATTAAAATTACCCATAGGGGTTTTTTTCCAACTTTACCAACAATTTAAAATTCCCAAATTTAAAAATGTTTTTTAAAATTTCAAAGCTTTATAGTACCATATCAAAAGAGGATTCATCAGTTTGGAAAAAATAGTCCTCATGCTTTGGTGATAGTAGTTTCCCGACAGACAGATGGGCGGGGGTTTTAAAAATTTTTTTTCGGGGGAAACCAAAACATGTATTTCCGGAAATCCAAATTTTTCTGCAGCTTTCATTTTTCATTCTAAGATTCCTGTATGTACAAAGATAGAAGTAAAAGAAAACAGGATCTTGTGCAATACATGAAAATGTACATTTGTTGGGCAGTTTAGAAAATTTTATTAACTGATTAAAATTTTGGTTATCACTAGTGAATGGATTTTTATATCTAAAAAAACCAAAAAAGCTTAATAAAATTCCCCCAAAAAGTTTTCAAATTGCCAAAAACAAAGAATAAAAAAAACAAATTTTATGAAAACCAAATTACATGATTAAATTAATGATTTTGGGAATTTTTTTTATGCCTTTTTTTGGTTTTAGTTCACTTTAATAAATTAATTTCAAAAAATATTTAAAAATTTTTTTCCCTCCCAAAAAAACACTTCCAACCCAAATTTTGGGGAAGCTCAACAACTTATTTTTTTCGGTTTTAAATCGTTTTAAAAAATAAATGTCAATTTTTTAAGTGTGTGTTAAAAAAGGGAATATCTTGCCGGGGCATCTGTTTCCCAAGAGTCCCATCAAAACATTGAAATTTTCAAACCTTGACATCATGTTTAAAATTGAAAAAAAATTTGGGTTTTTAAATTTTGGTTTAAACTTTTCTTTATCAGGATTTCAACTTTTTATGCCAAAACTCAATGGTGCTGAAAATTTTAAGATGTTTAAAATTTACATATAATAACTGATTTCAATTTCGGGAAGAAATTGAATACCCCCAGGAATTTTGGGGAAGATTTTTTGACCATTAATATTATTTGAAGCAAGTAACATTAAAATAAAATCAATGAAATGAGCAAAAATGTTTAAAAATGACAAATTTAGCGAAAGGTCATATAACTGGGGTAAGAATGGCACAGACCTTGTACAGTTGTTTTCATTTTTCCCGCTCAGAATTTTACTTAAAAATTCCTCCCAGCGTCATCTATCACCATCTAAAGCAAAATTTTTTTTAAAATTTTTTCCAATTTTTTCGGTTTCTTGAAAACCTAAATATTTTTTAAATAATAAAAGAAGAGAAAACCTTCTTATGAACATTTTAAAAAAAAATTTAAAGCTCTAAGAAATTGGTGTTAAAGGGGGTGATTTTAAATGTAAAATTTTTAGTTCTTTTTTCAAAAAACAATTGAGTTACCCAAAAAGTTCATTGGGTCATTTAAAATTTTTACTAAAAATCAAGAGTTTTTTTAAATGCTGAACTGTTTATTTTAAATTAATTTTTAAAAAAAATTGTTTGAAATTTTTTAAAAAAAAAATTAAAAAAATAAACAGTAATTTAAACCCCATCTTTTTAAAAGTTCAAAAAAATTGGGAACCATTTCTAGGGGTATTAAAATTTTTGAAATGCAGAAATTTTGGAAAAATCTTCGAACAGTTTAGGGTAGATTTTTCACGCAGAAAACTTTTGCCAATCATTTTTTTATGGCCCAAAAAACATTTTCCCTTAACCAATGTTAGAAATTTTTGAAATTTAATCTGATTTATCCATTTTTTGGCCGGGGGTCCGCATGATTTTTTCTGCTGAAAATTGAGTTTTCCGATATTTGTAATTTTCTCCCCCCCGGGACCAGAAAGAAAAAAAAGGGGCTTCCCTTTTGTCATTACAAAAAATAATTTTTATTTAAAAGCATTGTTTGGGGAAAAAAAAAAATTCATTAAATCCGCCCTCTAAACTCTTGTCACCCTGTACTTTCAGTATTAATGGGTTCAATGGGTTTAAAAAAACAAAAACTGGGGGAAATTTCCCGGGAAAAACAAGTTGGGATTAAATAGAAAAAGTTATTCAATTCTAAAAATATACATAAAAATTATTTTATTACATATTCCCAAATTTGTAATTTAATTGCCTTTTTATTTGTGAAAATTTTGGGGAAAAATTTTATTCAGTGTTTTAATTTTTTTAATCTTTCTGTGTAATGTTTTCGATTTGTGAATTAAATAAAAATTTTTATTTTTTTTTCAGCATTTTACCATACATTGGGGGCAAAAGCTTTTAAATTTCGGGCAGCAAAATTAAATAATTTAAAAAATAAAAAGGGGAAGATGGGAACATTTGAAATAACATTTGGAATCTTAAAATGTATAGTGTTTAAGGAAATCTTTTTTATGTGTTCACTGTTCCCAAATTTTTTTTGGGAAAGGGGTAGAAAAAAAAAGAGATGAGACAGCATTTTTTTTGTGAAAAAATTATTCATTCAAAATTATTCCCATAATTTTGGGTTTCCCTCAGAAACCTTTATTTTTAACTTTTAAGTAACAAGAGAGTTTGTAGGCAGTAGATAAAATATTTGAATAAAGGGTCAAAAAGACTGAAATAATAAATCTTTTAATTCTTCATGTATTCTTTTAAAAAAGTAATTTATTGCAATTTAAAATTTTTTTTCAGCTTGTATATTTTCTGTTTTTATAACAATGAAACAATTTTTATAAAGTCAAAATTTTGTTTTTTCAAGGGCATCAAGCTTTATTAAATCTTTCCTTCCTCCCACTTCATGTACAGTGACCAGTCTTAAAACCTGATACCTACACAAAAAACTCATTTATTAACTAATAAAATGTACTTAATATTATTCTTTTTTAAACCCCATTTCTTTTGTTGTGAATTTTTTTGTAATTTTCTCCCCTCCCCGCCTCCTACCTCCCCCCTCCCTTATCTTTAAATATATTTAGTTTTTTTACAAAAAAAAAATGGATTTAGTTTCATGATTGCATGTTTTGTTCCCCAATAAAAAAAAAGGAAGAATAATTTGGGTTTTTTTTATTGTTTCTTTTATGGCCCCTCAATTTTTTTTTTAAAAGTAAATAATGGGTTTTTGATTTTGCTAATTATTAAATAATTAAATTTTTTTTTTCTTTAAATTTTTTTAAAAAAAACGGGGTAAAAAAAAGTGAGTCATTATCACTAAATATTTCTTTTAAGCCTATTCATGTTTCAAGATTGATTTTTTAAATATTTATTTCTAATCAATTTTACCCGTTTAAAAAAATAAATAAAAAAACTTTTTTCCCCCATTATACTTAATTTTTCTGATCAGTTGAAAAATTCTGATTCTTAATACCTGCTCAAACAGAGATGACAATTCCCAAAATGTGAATGTGCAACCTCCTCTGTTCACTTTTGAAAATAACATTTTAAATCTTGTTTAATTGTGTACTTTTGAAATGTAATTGCATAAATTTTGAAAAGAAAATCTGTGTGAATCACTTCATTTTTCTTTTTTTAAAAGGGTTTGTTTGGAAAAATTTGTGGAAAAACTGGGGGAAAAAAAAAATTTTTATTTTTTTCCCGGAAAAAAACATTTCCAAAAGCACCGTGTGCGTAAAAAAGTCTTATATATTTAAGTAAAATTTAACCCTAATAATAACCAACTCTTTGTAGCTAAATTTTTTCTTTTTCTTTTCCTTTTTTTGTAATCAGAAAATAGGGAAGGGTTTCATTGCATTTTCCCACTGGAAGGTTGAAAATTTGGAGACCAAATTTTCTTTAACTACGATTTAAAATTAAATCTATTTTTTTCATAAATTAATGAAAAATAGTGAAAAAACATTACAACTTTTCGATGGAATATATCGATTTTGAAAAAAATGTTTGTGCCATCCCTGTGTTGCAAATTGGGGATTTTTAAAGAAAACAATATGCAACCTTCCCGCCGGGAGAGGTTTCTTATTTTTTGCCTCCTTTAATGCAAAAACTGTTGTTTTTTATATCCATATTTTTTATTATGTTTTGCAGTATTTTGAAAAATGTTTTTTTTTAAAAAATTTTTTATGGGAGTGTTTATGAGAATACTTTTATTCTTGACCAGGGGCATCACCCCTTTTTTTTTCATTCAGCTGTTTTGCTGCCAAGTACTGTTTCATTAATTTTTTACCAATTATAAAAAGTTGACAAAAGAACAAGTTTTGACTTATATTTAATGGATGTTCTGTAAAAGAATACAAAATTTTTGATCCCGTTTCTAATAAATGTTAGCTTCATTCCATTTCCCCTTTTTAAAACTAATGGGAAATGTTCAGCTTCTCTTGGATTTTCCATTTATTTCCCGGGGGTAGCCCAAATGCATCTCTGATTGATCTGCCAATGGGCCAGTAAGGTCATCCATCAAAAAAAGAGGAGTCAAAGAATGTTAATGTTTAAATATCATTTGGGGACAATTTTTTAGGCTTTTTTTTTAATTAATTTTTTAAGAAATTTGTTTTATTTAAAATTAATTATTTGAATTCAAGGAAATCAATTATTTATTTAAAGAAGAGATTCATCAATCAGTATTTTCAAAGCAATATCGGCATTTTCGTCAGTTGTCACAATAATGATTAAGGTATCATTGAGTTTGAAATTGTATGAAAACTTAGGGGGGAAAAAGACCTAAGATCAAATTTGAAAATGTAATGTCAATTATTTTTAAAAATCGGAAGACCTGATAATTTAAAAAATAAAAATTTCAATATGAACAACACTTACCTGTTTCTTTTGGGAAAATTCTAAAAACTATATTTTTCTCCTTAAATCCTTTAAAATAAAGATAAATTGTTTTTAAGTTGAAATTTTTCACAAGATAAAAAATTTAAGAATTATTTTATCTTTTGAAAAATGAGATCTGAAGTAACTATACATGAAAAGAAATATCTTATTATATTTTCAGTTTATCAACCAGTTTTAATACCAATTGTTTCTTTAAAAAATAACTTTTGACCAAAATTTTCACATTTAAATTTTTTTAAATTTTGGTTGGTCAATGTATATTCGACTGAACTTTTCAAAGATGTTTTTGATGCCCCCAACCGTTTCCCCTTTTTTGGGATTCAATTTCATTTCAATTCTCGTGTTTTTTTAAAAGGGCAAATTGCCCTTCAAAAAGGGAAAAACATTGAATTTGATCTGATGTTATCGGTTGGGGAAAAGAAAGACCATTTATCCCTTTTTTATTCTGCTTTTTATTTTTTTTTGTATGTTCAAAACACATTCCCTTTTTAAAAATCAGTATTATATGGAAAAACTTTTAAAATGTACAGTTTTTTAAAATTACAAAAAAAAGTTTTAATTAACCACTTTTGTACAATATATGTTTAAGAAGAAAAAAAAAAAACAAAAAAAACAAAATAGTTACTGAATTTTAAAAAGGTGCTTTTAATACATTTCCTTTACCAGAAAATAAGTCAAAATCAGTATTTACGATTTTATCATCAAGGTTAAATTTCCAAAATGTGTTATTAAAAAAATAATGAATAAAACCCCACCACAAAAGGATTACCTTTTTTACTCCCAATTTTTTTGACTTCATGTAGGCAGTTTTTTTTCCGACCAGGAAAAACCATACATGCGGAGATCGATTTAATCAAAATACATTTTGAAATGGCCATTTTTTGAATTTTCTTTTGCTGGTCATTTTTGGATTTACGGTCATTCGACCCCGATTTAAAAGAGGGTCGGGGCCCGATTTTTGCGTTTTCGGTCCTGATGCAAAAAGTCCTTTCGCGACCATAGTGGAAATAATTATATTGGGAAAATATAATAATTTTAAAATAATAAATATTTCCCCCATGATCGCGACCTATTAAACTGTTCTACCGATCACCGGGCAGCGGGAAACGGAAAGCCGCGAAAATTGGGGCCGTATTCCATTTTTGCCCAGGATCCGACCAACCAATAGGTTCAGACACAGTGGTGACAAATAATAATTTTTAAAGCAGCCGATAAAAAATTATCACTTAGCAAGACATTGAAACAGATTTATGGCATTTCTTTTATTGCATTCTGTCATTTTATCGCGTTAATTTTGATTGGTTTCCATTGAAAATTGTTTTTTGAAAACATCTGTTTTCAAGACTACCGCCTTCGCACCATGGCGGTCAGGCCTGGGAAAGGTTTTTAAACAAGTGCCCGTGCTGTGGCGCACCCGGGGAACTTTACCCGATTACCCATTTTTCCCTCTTGAACATACTATCCAAACGCCACGTTACGAAAACCCGGCAAATTATTTTTTAACGAGGTACAGAGAGGGTTAAGATTCCTTTCCCTTTACAAGTCGTTTTTTTTTTCCCATTTTTTATTCTCATTTTCTATACCATCCTGTCTCTTTCTTTCCCTCTTCTATTTCACTGGCCCCCCTGAGCTGAACGCCCACCCATGTGTTTGCCGTGCATCGACCGGGCGGAAAATCCCGTCACGCTTTAAAAACCACCATAGCACAATCACATCAAACCAATGAATATTTAGACTCATTTATTACAATTTTTTACCCAAAATTAAATTTATTCTCCTGTTTCTGAAAAAGGGGA
>CAXIVR010000367.1:0-14237 GCA_964035755.1 Teleogryllus oceanicus | reverse complement strand
GTTGGAGACGTTTTATTTTATAAACATTTAGCCAACTAAGATATAGGTTTGAACACTGGTAAATACCACGTATTTTGTTATTAACTTAAAAACTTCTATGTAACTTAAGAGTTTTAGTGTAACTGATTGGTGATACAGTGTGAAATATCTGACGCAATGTATAATTTCGTTTATAAAAGGGAAAAGTCCAAAATGCTTTTGATTACACCACAGCAGAGCCAGAAAACCATTAACTCTTTCTTTGGTTTTTAATTTAGTTTAATGACACCAGTCCAGGAATGGAGTTTTAAGAATTGTAAGAGAAAGGGGAAAACTAATGGGACTATAACACTGTAATATTTGAAAGGTATTTTAATTTCAAAGACTGCTGTAATACTGATTTATTTTGATCAGTTTTCCTTGCTTTCCTTAGTCACTAAACAATTATTTTTTACTCTTTTAAATGCAAAAGAGCTAGTTTGGCAAAGTAGAGGAGTGCAGTTTGGTCACAAAGCATTTGCCACTCCTGAGGTTCCTATCCAGACCTCTAATTCTGCCAGTTAGTATGATTTTGTAAGTAATCTGAAAATAAAGTAACCTTTTTTTCCTCAAAATAACTTCTTGACCTATCTATGTTTCTGTTTTAGGAGGGCTATAATTTGCATCTGGAGGAATTGGAAAGGAGAAACCTTCAAGAAAAAGGTCCAGCAATATTTAATATGGGTGAAAGGATAGAAAATATTCTTGTTTTGTTCAGGTGATGGTTGGTTTAAATCTGCCTTTTTAAAAAAAATATTCCTTCACCATGGCAGCATTTGACTTATTTTTTAAATTAATATTTACAACAAATTTGGCATACTCAACATTAGCAATTTTTTCATTTTTAGCAGTATATAATGATTATATCCTTGAGTTTTTAAATTTTGAAAAAAACTCCAGTTGGGTTTCTGAAATAAACCCTTCCTGGGAAATGAACAATGCTTCGCAATTGTTCAATTATCAAAACCTTCTACTATTGGAGTTAAGTTTGTTATATCATAGAAATTTGATTTTTGTTCTGTGTCTGGGATTGACTTCATAGATTGACTTAAAGATGTCCCAATATGAGTATGGCCCAATTCTCAATTCATCTAATTCTTCATATTCAGCGACTTTTATGTTCTACGAACAAGATCTCCTTTTAATTCAATTTGTCTCTGTAGGTTTAATATTTTTTGTTGTCATTATGAGGTTTTATTGATTCTTGAGTGCTATTTTCCCCTCTCTCTAAATCTTGCCCGTGCATTTTATTTTTTAAATTTATGTGGTAGGTTATTTATTTTTACTCTAGAAAGTATTTTGTTGAGACTTATGTCACTGTATGTTCTGTCTCATATTTCTCCACAGCTTTTTTCTACAATAGTTGACTATAGGAATAGCAGCCTTTTTTTCAGTTTCATTCATAATACATTCATTTTATTCACCAAAGTCTGGTTAATCTTTTCATTGAGACCATTGTCGCATCTATGGCAGTAAAAATCTTTTTTTTTTTTTTTTTTTTTATTTGGAATTGTTTAATTCTTCTGAATTTATTCTGGATATTGATCTGTTAGTACCATCTGATATCATGGTTTTTGTTACTCTCAGTTATTTTACAAAATCATCAGCGTTTTGATTTTTTGATGTTAAAATATAGCATATCTTGTGAAATGGTCGACCAGTAGGTGTGTATTTTTTGTTGATCGATCCTCCAGAACTCCTCTGATGGTATCTATAGAAACTATCTTAAAAGGGTAAGTAATTTGCTTGACCTAGTGTGACATTAATCCAAATTTTGATTTTCTTCATGATTTATTCTTTAAGCCGATGTCACAAGTTTCACAAATCTTCTATGTTTATGTTTATATTTTATACCAGAAAGATTCATGCTACTTTTATTTATCATCCGCGCTTCTTCCCAGGAATATATTGTGTATTATATTTTAGTAATATTTACTAAATTCTTCTGATAATGAGAGTTTTTTCTTCTTTCAATTTTTATAATAAATTTCATTTTAGAATATTAGTTTTTCTTATTGTTTTGTAGTTCTGCATCTTCTTTGATCCTTTTTTATGTCTTTCTAATTTCACTGGCTTCATAATTTTTCATATGTCATCTGAATTTTCATCAGGCTCTAGAACTGGGATGCCTGTTTAACAGTCTGCCTCTCTATTAATTTTCCAGCATTATATTTAATCCTTTAAAATTGTATAGGACAGATAGTATGTCAAATCACCCAGTTCTTAATGTGTTCTTTGCTTTTATATTTAAATTTTTTAAAAGTTTATAATTGGAGGTACTAAAACTCTTCCAAGTAGCCACGTTGCCAATATATCACAACCTCTTTATTGTCAAGCACTCAAGGTAAATTGTTTGTTTTTTTTTTTCCTTGTGAGCTTCACTCAATTTTTTCGAAAATATGCCGCTGGCTTATTATCCCATTTTTGTCGCTGTTTTGAACAGCTCCATTTCTTTTATGCGTGTATTCTTTTTCCAATTGTTCCATTCTGATTCTACTGTATTTTTTTGAAAATCATACTTGAGTACCACAAATCTGTCATGGTACTAGAATTTCTTCAAGAAAACAGTTGCTCACACTCATTTATCCATTGGCATGCTTGAGTTTAATCCATTGAAATATATTGATAATAAAAATCATTGGCAATTTTTCAAATCTTTTATCAGATATTTGTTGCTTATCTTCTAAAACTTTCTTTAAAGTTTCTCAATTGTTTCATCTGAAGTACTCGGCAGATTTTTCAACTTTTTCCTCTGTAGTCTCTTCTATGGTAGTAGTTGTAAAATTAAAATTTTCCTTCTTTATCCAAATATACTTTTGATAGATTTTCTGATAAAGAAATCCAGACTTTCAAATTGATGTCTTTTTTTTTTTTTTTTTTTTAAAGTATTTCTTACCCTACCAAATATTTGTGTTGTAATTAGTCTTTGAAGGCTTGTGTTTTGGAGTTCATCTGGTAAGCCATTTAAAAATTTTTAATTTCAAGTGAATTAATAGCTAGAACTTGGCGCTTCTGATCATCATTCATCAATTGTATTCTGGTTCTTGAAATCAGTAGCCAGGTGCCTCCATTATGTGTCAGGGAAATGTCATTTGTTCGGTACTATGGCAGATTCAAAATTTTAGGAAACACACATAATAATAGTCTTTGTTTTCTTTATACACATATGTGTATATATACATGTGTATACATATATATGTATATATGTACATAGAAACAAAGGCATGCAGTGCTGTTAGCACTTCCAATTTTAAGCTTGGCAATGCTGATTTTAATTATGAAAATTATAATTAGCAGAGGAAGCTGATTGTTTTGCCCAAACTTACATACTTGTAATAATACTAAATGTTTATTTGTATTTTTACTTTAAAAATTTTGACAGATTTAATGTCCTTTATTTATTTTTATTGTAATCTACATAAAAATCCATTGAAATGTATTTATACATATTTAAATTATAAAAGAGTCCTTCTTTCTTTCACTACTTTCTTCCCATCTTCTTTTCTAGAATTTGTTGTATTGTCACCTAAATTGTCATTACATACATAAAATGAAGAGGCAACTGCAGGCCAATTTTTCTCTGTAGTGAGTTTTGAAAGTTCCTGAACATCGGTTTTCTTCTGTTGTATGTTTTCATTGGTTTAAATAAAGACTGTATTCTCCTATCTCACTTAAAAGGCAGTATCTCCCTTTTTTAAAATTACTCAATTCCAACATATCTCTTTACCAGTATTCCTTTCATTGAAAAGCCAATTGTTTGTGTAAGTAAATGATGTAAATAAAACTCTTCCTACCCTAAGGATAATGTGACTTAAGGAACTAAACCATAACATTGGACAATTTTTCTTACGTGATAATGTTAGAAGACAATAAATGAACAGATATATGGATTGCCTATATGAAATAGAATACAGGTCTGTTATTACCTCAATTTTCAATTTTTTTTGAGTTAAGATATTGACTAACATCTTGCCATAATATGTATATTTCATTGTATTTGTTTTGTAGTTATTATGTATGAGTGCTGTTCAAGGAACATTTTATAAAATCTTTCAACAAATTTGTGCCTAATTAATCTTGACTTCTTTACACTATATGTCGCTACCCTGTACTGTACTTCAAATAAACCCAAAAAAATCCTACTATTGAGATATCAAGGAAAATACTAAATACAGATATAAATTATTATTATATTTATTGTATTTATTAAATTTTATGTTTTGAAGCATTTGTTTAAAGCATACAGTGATTCTAGTAGTAGGATTTTGGGTTGTAAATTACATCTGAGAGGATGAGATTTCACTGATTCAAATAAGTGACCTTTTCACTGGATTGCAACGCTATTAATTCCACTGGTTCAATTAGTTGTCACAGATTCACTGATTCAATAGTGGTTTCACTGATTCAAAGTGAAGTTTCACTGATTCAAATGTAAGTTTCACTGATTCAAAAGTGGACGTTTTTCACTGATTCATTCAGTTCAATTCACTGATTGGTGGCAGATTTATAACTACCACAATCAGTAATAGTCATTCAATCAGTGGTTTTCACTGTTCAGACGAGAATACCATTACATTTAATGTATTTAAAAATATATCTAATGCAATGTCATTAAATTTCATGTATGTGTATAATAAATTTTATTGTACCCTTGTACTATAGTGTACATGGTACAATCTATAATTTTACATTAAATTTAATTTTACATGTACTTTAAAATTTTAAATTTTAGACATGAAAATTATTTATACTTTTGCTTTAAAAAGTATTAGAATTTCAGACATTGTCCTTTCATTTTCCCCTTCAGTCAAATTTTCTACTTCTAAACGACATATAACCTGTGCAGATGAATGATGTTACATATTTAAAATTCCGTATCTTTATAATAATAAATTTAGAGGGGAATAATAAATTTTGGGGACAAATGGAATCAAGTTAACATGTATTTAATTATTTGAATAATCCTGAATCATTAAAATTAGGTAAAAATTAAATCTGGGTTGCCAGGCGTTAGGTTGTCAAAGTTCATGGGTAAAAAAAATCCTTTTATTTGTATTATATAACCCCTTTTAATGCCCTTATCAGAGTAAATAACTAATACCAAACATCAAATTTATCAATTAATTTTTCCAAGATTTATTTAATATAGAAGAATGAATAATTATTTTACTTTTAAGTAAAGAAATATTTATACTATACAGCACAAAACTATCAGCACTTGGAAAAGAAAATTAACAACTTATTACAATATATTTAATTGTTTTTTTGTCCATATTTTTTGCCAATTTAAAAAATTAAAGATCATTTTTTTTCCCCTTTTTATATTTTTCTCCCGTTGGTTTATTTTCATAATTTCCTGAAGTAAAAATTTTATTGTTAATAAATAATATTTATTCAGCTTTACCTTTTACAGTTAACAAATAAAATAAAAAGAACTGACAGAACAATGGTTTATTTTAAATAGGGCCTGAGTACAAAAAGGGGAAAAATCGTACAATAAAAGAAAAATGAGAAGAAAATTGATTTAATGTAAAATAAAACTATTATAACATTATTGGTATTATAATTATATAATGTATTACATTATAATTGATGGTATTATAATTATATAATTTCCTATCTTTGATCATTCTAGAAATTACTAAATCAGAAAACTATTGGGTTGTAGGGTACAATCCCTTTCTATTTAACAATTTTAAAGTCCAAACGATAGTAATAATTTATTTAATGAAACATTGTTTTTAATTTAGTGATAATAGTATACAACTCTAACTTACCTTCGATAAATTCGAGGTTATTTGTAATTTTGTATACAGATATATCTAAAACGTAACAGCTGGCAAATAATTTATCACACCTTCAATAACGTCTTATAAAATACTGGAACTTTTGGTTCCAGAATCACAGTTATTTACTTTAAACTTACTATGTAACACTCATTTCCTGAACTTCAGTTTCTTGTCTTAATTTTTTGGTCCATTGCTATTGTAATGATTCATCATTTCGAGACCAAAACCCCAGATGCAACGTTACAAAAGGGTGACAAAGAATAAACTTGTATTGATTACAACGGTGCCGATAGAAACATTTTACAAGTCCAAATTAAAATAAAGAATTATAGCGCGTGAAATTTGGGAAAATTGAACATAATGGTCCGTAGAACAGAAATTATGAAATTAAATAAACAAACGGCATCAAATTCAGTCAACGTATTCGGAAGATATAAATTGAAATAGAATTGGAATTTTTAATAACATGAATAGAATATGGCCATTGTTGAGCTAGAAAGAAAGATTGTAAACAGGGTTTTAAGAATTATGAACAAACGTACAAACTCGGATTAGGCTGAAACATTCGGAAACAATAGACTAAAACACGGGAAGACGATAAATTAGTGTCAACTTTGTCGCATGTTCGAAGCAGAATAATAATATAATATTTGGAAGTTTACAATGAACTAAAAGTATAAACAAATGACGCCATTTAGAAGAGAAGAAAGCCATTTGGAATCAACAGAGGATTAAAGCAAGCGAGTGAAACTATTTGTTCCAGAAATCTTCTGTAACAATGTAAGTTGCAGAAAAATTCGATGTGAAGACAGATGTTCGTGGATACCGGGATGAACCTTCGTGTGCGTGAAATTGGCGCGTGTTAAGTTTCTTTGAACGTAGTAATTCATAGAGAGTAACGTTATGATGTTTGTTGGAATTTTGAAGTATTAGTGAAAGGAGCAAAATTCGGAATAATTTTAATTTATTTTTTCAAATAGGATTTTTTTGTGATTACGGACAATCAGACGTTATTTTTTCATTATAAATTCAACGCTACTGGACATCCGTTATAAAATATAAAGGATAGATGCTGGATCAGCACAATTGACGCTTATTTTGAATGTAAATGGATGAGCGATAGCAATTTCAAGTGACGTGTTTGATGATACGCGAAAATAGTCGCTGTTCTGTTTGTTTTCGAACAGTACGCCACGAATACGTACAATTTACTAAGCGGTAACGGACTAGCAGCTGAGTGGTATCATTTATGCGGACAAAGCGGTTCGCAGAATTGGTTTCGAAGGCGACGCGAGCAGGAGTGGAGGCGACCACGCATCGAAGGGCATTGGAGGCGGCCACCAGACATCATTCTACGAGCTGAGCGCATAAACAGGGAAGTGACACGCGTGTATATGTGTGTGTGTGATTTCTTTGAGATGCTTTATCTGAAAACGCGTTCCGTAACAAAGGAATTTATTGAAGACCAAGTTTTGTTAATAAAATTAAATTAAGAAATGGTCAAAGGAAAATTAGGAATGCGATTCAATGTATGAGTGGATTTCATATTGTTTGTATTATTGTGTGATGAGGTTTCGTTGTTGTTTTTGTTTCTTGAATGTTTAGTATATAGGTACTGTTATGCAGTGTAGGGGAAAGACGGTAAATTGTTGCCGTGACGATGAAAAGAGGGAAAAATAAAATAATAAACGAACGAACAAAATGTGTTCGTTTTATCAATTTAGAACATGTACGTCATTTACCCTAGCACCACAATCAGTCACCTCGCTTGATTCCTGTTAGGACCACCATCTTATCCACGGTATTAGAATCATTACATTTTGGCTGCCAACGCGAGTTCGGGTAGCTGGGAAATATTGATAGGTCGAAAAGGAAAGGGAAAAGGAACCATTATATATAGCTGTCCAACGCGCGGGCAAGGATAGCAGAGAGGGGATAATAATGAGGAAAGAGAGGAGGATGCATTACACTCATATATAAACAGTCACTTGCATCATGCCACACATACATCAATGGGTAAGATTAAACAATTTCACATTTTATGAAATGATAATATATAATAGTAATAATGAAAATAGTATTAAATAAATAATACTAATTAATAATCTGACTTTATCTTCACAAATCCAATATGCCTGAATTGCGTCAGCTTCTCTCGATGTTAACACCTACCGCTCTAGGAAACTGCTGTGATGGAAACGGAAGTGGGAAATACATTATACTTTCACACGTTTTCATATCAGCAAGTTATGACCATTTTAGTTTTCACGCGTTTTAGAAACGATTACTATTGCTCCACCACGTAAGAACACGACTGCAACCCTTAGAATACGAATGAATGCGAACACTTTGAGTACCGAAATGGTAGGTGCGAAACCTGTCCACTTGTCTTGCCTGCAAGGGACAGGAAGAGCTCGAATTTCCTTGCCCAAAATAAACCCAGACGAGACCCGACAGCTGGCAAACGTTGCAAAACGCAGCACGACTGTCAATATGTATTGACAGTCGTATGTGCTTTGTATGTTCAAATACAAAGTTAAATAAATGGTTTTTGAAGAAATGATAAATTTTGTACATGATAAAATATAAAGCTCAAACAAAATTATATTTTTAATTTATTATACGTTAGTTTAAATAGTGAAGAACATATTTTAAATTTTATTAAATTATTTTACAGTATTAAATTTTATGACGAATTATTAATCTTCTTTAATGCAACAGAACTAAGTTTCTTGTACTGATGTATTAAATCTACTGAAACATGCCAATCTCACAATTATTGGGCGTTTCTGTCTAACCTGTTTCGAGTTTATGTTAACATGGGCGCCAGGAAAAAGGTTACGATAATAGTAGCTATTATTGCTTCAAAGATACTAAATATTGTCCCCTAGCTGGTCGATGGGTTGCGCCTGAAATAACGCTATTACCTTTTGATAGCCGTTCTGCCATCCATACAGAGTTGCGAGAATCTGAAAACAAATATTTAATCTAGCTACTTATTAGCTCGAATTGGCAAACGAATTTTTTCTTCCAAAAGAAACTTAGAATTCGTTGTAATGCAACAGAAAGTCTGTACTTTGGTCATGACTGTGTTCGAACCTTTATACTGCACTATACTTCGCGCGCTCTGATCGACGTCGCCACGCAGGATCATCTCTTCTCCCTGGTGAGCAATTCCAGAGTCTAAGTACCGCGTTCTTCTTTCCTTTCAACGTTGCTGAGCCACTGATCCGCACTACTTCAAATATTGTAGTTCTAGTTCGATTAAACTTGCAAATAATACAGTTCTTTACGATTACACGCGAAAATGTTTTAAAGTTCCACAAATGATTACTCGTCCAGAATATTTCGAGTCCTATCATATACGACTTCTCACAAGTTCTAATTTCCAGTGTTGTAAAATAATTAAAGTCCAAACTGTTTGTGAGCTATACTTTTAACACATGTAATACTCGAGTCCTACGTTCCTCAATCTCATGAAAATTACAAGTTCCAATTAACAAATTATCTATCCGCGAGCGACCGCACAGCGTCACGACACAATGTGAATTTGTTTATACTGCTCAGCCCTCCAGAGCTCGACTTTCCTGGACTGTTTTTTCTCAAAAATCAGACATATTTCCGAGTAGTAGACTATCGTTGCTCTCTCCAACAATCCCAAATCGTTTTCAAATCTGACTAGCCATGCCGACACTTCAATGCCAGATGAATATTATTTATCTGACAACGACTTGGGCGCCGTTGCTAAGGCGCCATATTCCTATTTAATTATCCTAGCATTTCACGACAAATAACAATAAAATGATCCAATATTGGTATGTCACTACATTGATTTTAATTTTAGCATTAATTATTGTACAAGTACATGAATATCCCTTAATGTACAAGTACATAGGTACATTACAGTCGTACATGAAATCTACATCGATTTTAATTCACGCATTAAATTTAATGTACAAGTACATTAATCACCCTTAACGTACATTAATTTGTAATGTACAGTCGTACATTAAATCTACTTAAATTTAATGTAATTTCTGGCAGTGTATCGTAGGCGCACTGGGCACCGGTCATGTGGAAGAGCGATACGGTGCACCATCGTAGGCACACAGCGTTTTGGAGCAGAACTACCTTTCCGACGGGAACTCGACCTCGCCCGTAGCGGTTGGCAAAGCCGAGCCTTGACGTTATCGACTCAATGCATGCGTTCGTTTCTGCACTGTTGCTAGATGCCGCCGGCGTCGGACTCATTCGGCGATCGTGGCAGACTATGCAGCAACCGCCACCCAGGTTCTGTCAGCTTGTGGCATGATGGATCTGACAGACCGGCGTAGGTGGTTATGGTATTAAATGATGTCACTGCCTTTCACCGAGGTTCTAATGTTCGATTTCCGACAGTGACAAAATTATCGACATTAGCTATTTAGCAAGGTCAGAATTCAGCGCTGTTCGGTGAGGGATTGTAGGTGGTCCTGCTCATTTGGTAGTTTTCCGTGGTTTCTCCAATCAACATCAGTCAATGCGAAGCAGTACCCCAACAAACGGGCCACGTACCACGAGATATTTCATCTCTTCTTGATTCTATCCTCACCCTTATATACACTTACACTTCATCCTACCGGGCATACGGGCATACAGGGCACTGCCAGAAAACTAATTTATCAATTCTACAAGATTAAAATCGAAACTTCTAAGAATAACTGCATCTGCACCTGGTTCATAACAAATGTTACTCACATCGAGATTTCAATATAGCAACTGTTCAGCAAAGATTCGAAAAATAAGCTCAAAATATTACCAAAGTCTGATAGTGCATCCCAATCATCTAGCTCTCAAACCTACTTGACAATAGCCAAGAAATTTCTGACTTAATAGAATTTCCATCTTATCTTCCTCCGTTTTAATAATTAACATTTATCTATCGGGTTTCTTATTTTGATCTGACATGTTCATTATTCTTAATCCTTGTAACCATTAACAGTATAATGTTTTTAATGATTTTTGTTATAGATTTGTAAAAGATCCCAAGAAAATCAGTGGAGACTTTTCTTCATTCCATTTCATTTTTACTGTTATATACATATATAATATTTATTTATTTTTTCCCTTTAAAATAGATGAAATATTCGTTGAATAAAAATCCCCCTTCCCATCTGCTTTTCGGTGAATCCCGGGCAGTACTTAACAAACGGGCAGACGTGCATCTTTCCTTCATCTTCCTTTTCAACTTTCCCTCAACACACACCCCCTTACACTAACATGCACAAACTACCATATATTCCGGGAGAACCCATCATACGGAGAACTACCATACTTTCTTTATCCCTGAACCTAATCTTGTACTACCTCCCATTATTCATTCCCTACATCTGTAACCCTCCTTCCTCACCTCCTACACTGCTGGGACACGATACTTCCCAACCACGCACTGAGGTAAATAGTAAATAAATAGCAACTACAATCAGGTGCAGCAGAAAAGCATCCGTGTAGGTACATGCAAGATTCAAAAAATGCATCATAATGTGCAATCTCTTTTAAATAAAATTGAATTTATCGAGGGCATTAGAGGTGATCTCAGTCAAATAGATGTTCTTCTTTACAGAACATTGGTTATCCCATAATGATCTAAACACACCAAATTCTGTTTACCTGAGGATCTTATTGTAGAGCAAGGGGAATCAAATAAAGGCCTGCTTACGGAGGTTCGTGTATTTATGTAAGAAATAATAATGATTCTACCTTCTGTCAGAATTCAATTTATATGCAGTTGAAAAGTTCTGAAATAACAGTTGTACATCTTACTACGCTCAAAATTATCTACTTTGCATCTACAGACCTCCAACAAAGCAAGCTTTAGATTATTTCAATTTCGTAGAAAATCTAGATAACTCTGAACAAAATTAGTAATCTCTTTAAACCATTGTTGTATGCGGAGATTTCAATATTGATTTTCTGAGCGAATCCTACGAAAAAGAGCAGTTTCTCAATTTAATTCATTCTTTAATTTAGATATTACAGTGAACGTACTTACACGGAATACTCTTAAATCACAAACAGCAATAGATCAAATTATAATTAACAAAACCACAACTGGATATGAAATAATAACGAATAATCAGGTTACAGTGACCACGATGCACAAATTTACAATTACTAACAATATGAATACTGACACAATAAATAAAATACGCATGTGCAGAGCATTTACTACAGTTAATATAAAGTTATTTACGGACTACGCTGAAAGAATCATGGGAGGCAGTTTATAACGCTATTGACACAAATGAAAATATAATTTATTTTTCTCAAAGCTTTCATTTCTCTTAACGCATGCTTTCCTATTAAAAGAGAAAATTAAACATTTCACGAAAAGTAATACTTGATCACAAAGGAATTAGAACATCGTGTAAAAATAAACGTACTCTACTTCATTTCTAAACGTCATGACGTATCTCAAGATTTCTATCTACTTTAAAAATACAAACATTGTTACGAAAAGTCATAAGACAGGCAAAATCATGAAAAACGATCAGGATATTTTGAACTCAAATAATAAAACAAAAGCAATGTGAAATATAATAAAAATACTACCAAATCAACTAGAAAACCCGTAGAGAATGTTGTTTTAAAATATAACGATATAAATGTGAACGATCCGGCAACAGTGGCTAATCTCTTTAACATATTTGAGAATTCGCCGATCTCACTAAGGTCTTCAGGCACAAATCTCAAAACAGATAGTTCACCCAAAATTTAGACACAATGTTCGTTTCCGAAACTTCTTCCTATGAATCTCAAAATAATCGGTAAACTAAAAATAAATATTCGTCCGTTTAGATGAATTCCCGGATTCTTTGTTAAAGACTTGCGTATGCCATTATATACCCGTTAACTCACATATTTAATGCATCTTTATACACTGGAACGTTTCAGATATTTTCAAACAAAATTAAACCGCTTTTCAAAAAGGCAACAAAATGAAATTCAAAATTTCGACCCATTTCTCTTCTATCGTTTTTTCAAAAATATTAGAGAGACTTTTTACATACGAATGGAAACCTTCTCACTAAACACGACGCGCTTTCAGATTGCAACATGGATTTAGAAAATAAAAATCAACAGAAACAGCTATATTTTCTTTTCTTAAAGATGTCGCCTCATCATTGATCAAAACGAGGCACCTTTTGGGATTATTTTAGATCTCTAAGCTTTGACGTCATTGATCATGAATTTTATTTTCAAATTACCTTCATATGGAATTCGTGGTATTCCTAGATTGGTTATGGTTGTACCTTAAACAACGATCTCAGGGGTGGAAATACCTTACTGAATGAGGGAAACATACGTACGCACCTTCCGACTCTTTGCCCGTTGCATGGAGTTCCCCAAGGGTCGATTTAGGCCCTATTCTGTTCCCACTTACGTAAACGATATCCCTCGACGATTGAAAGGGAAAAACGTTCCTTTGCGGATATCGAACATCCTTTGTAATAAAGAAAAGTAATAGTACAATATCAGATGTTTCAAATTGGTTCCAAATAACAAATTAATAGTGAACGAAAGAAAACGGTTTTAATGCAGTTTTCCAGTCAAATAAACAATTCTGTGCTCCATTGAAAAAGAACAGTGTACCATTGACTTATGTCAAGGCAACAAAATTTTTAGATCTCTCATTCAGTCAAATCTTTAAAAGGAACGTCCCTTTAAATGAATTAACACAAAATTAAGTTCATTAGTACGCGTTCAGAATTTTTTCAAAATTCAGTCAGCCTTATTCTGCCGTTGTGTATACTTCATGAATGTTCATTCGCCTGAGATATGCATAATATTCTGGGAAATACATCTTTTAGCTCCCAGACTTTTAGATTACAAAACGAATGGTACGAATAATAACCAAATCCCACCCACGTGATTAATGTAACCCTTTCTTCATTAATCTAGGGAAATTTACCATTACCGTGTCTTTTATTTACGAATCAGTGGTTTTGTAAAATGACTTGCTCAAGGCAGAATATATTTTCAGAAAAAGCCAAGTCTATTACTATAACACTAGACTGAAATCATATTCATCAGGTGACAGTATCAACAGCTCATTAAAAAAAATTTACATACAATACATGTAATTATTTTACAACATTGAGATGACATTAAACGATTAAATCTGATAGTAAAGTTTAAATCCCAAGTGAAATCGTTTCTGCTGATAACTGTTTCTATACAATTAGAGACTATACTGAGCATCACAAGAAAGTAACATTAATTTTAACAATGATACATAATGCATTATTTACCATTTAGACTGTATAAATGAGTATAAACAACCTGTAACAACTATTGTACTACAGCTTCCGGGTCAATGACCCCATCTCGATCAGGTTTTTGTCCCGTTTCCCGATCCCTTGAAAAATCTGGATGGCCCCTTTTTTTCTT
>CAXIVR010000365.1:0-57078 GCA_964035755.1 Teleogryllus oceanicus | reverse complement strand
ATAGTATACAACCCTTTAAGCTAAAGGCTTCTTTGGGGTAGGCCCTTTGAGAATGCACAGGCCATGACGAATTATTTGAGGGCCCAGTGACTAGAAACGTTTGCACCGCCCCGGGCCTTTCGGGAAAGGGCTTTTCCCCTGGCACCAAACGCTTTTTAAAAAAAAGCAGAAGCTGCAGTGAGGGAGGGTGCAACGGTTGAACTTCGATTAGTTGTTGCATTGACCACAATATTCGACTCAGTATGTTTACCTCCAAGCCGGCGCAAGAGGTAAGATTTATCTTAACGGGAAATTTTTTTAGTTAAAACTAAACGTATGAGTAATATGTCAATAAGAAATTTTTAAAAGATAAAAATAAATACTTTTTTTAACCCATGAATAAAAATTTTGTTATTTTGATATTTTTCGATAAGATTATAATGTTTTAATGCCATTTTAATGAACTAAATTTACAGTTTAACCAAGAACTAAACTTATATTAGTTATTACATTTTCTGGGGAAAATAAGTATAAGTAGCACATTTTTTTTTTTGATCAAATAAAAAGCTTGAAAAAAATGGGCGATGTCCGGGAAGCCGAACTTTTACCAGATTTTTCCCCGACCCCCCTTTTCTGGGGGGATCGACCACCAACCGCTTTAGCTTCTTTTCGGGGAGGGGGGACTATTCATCTTGAACATTAAAAAATGGGGTGATGGCGAGTTATATTATAGTAAATATTTGAATATAAATATTAAATAAACCCAACAGTTTTAAAAAAATTTTTTGTAATACTTTTAATTATATAAATAAAGGCATGCAATTTCAGTAAAACATTTTTTTAAAAAACCGTTATAAAAGGGTTTTTTTCCAAAATAACACTGACAACGCCCAAAGCCCCTTTCCACATTTCCGTTTTTTTTGAATTTTTAATATAAAATGCAAAAAAACCCTTGCATTGGTACTTGGTTAAACCCCAGTTATTTTATTAGAAAAAATTAATAACTTAAAGAAATACGTTTTGGGAGTCAGTTTCACAAACACGTCCCGGGGTGGGTTTATTTGGGGAAAATACTTCATCATCAATTTCAGATGCCCCAAATTTAAAAAAATACTATAGGGGTTTTGGGGACATTAATATTTTTAATAAAATAGTTTTGATTTTAAAATCCCAAATAAACTTAAAGTTTTTTAAAGTTCATTTAATCACGAAAGTTTCATTGCAGACATGTTTGGGTAAGTGCATCTGTAAGCAAATAAAATTTTTTTTGATTTTTTGTTTTGGGGATCACCATTAATTACCCCCAATCAACGTTAGGGGATTGCATTTTAAATGGAGTTTTTTCCCGCAAATATTAAAACTATGTGATACCTAGTTTTTTTGAGGTTTTTTGGTGAGAATCAAAAGACATATGACTCTTATATAACATTTTAATATCTTAATGTTTGAAAAAGGTAGAAACCCCAGTTTTGTCTATTCGGAACATTGGGGAACACACACACAACACACACAAAAAACACACACAACACACGCACACAAAATACACCCATACACACACACTCATATCAATATATTACTTACATGTAATTTTGTATGATTTCCAATCCAACGCAATGAAATTAATATTTTTAAATTTTTAAAAAATTTAATTTTTACATTACGATTTTTTTTATTTTCGAGAGACGAGCAAGGGCCACAAATTTTTTTTACACGTCATCGGAATGTTACACCCACTTTTTTCCCAGATAAGCAGACCCATGCAAACCCCGTTTTTCCCAACCCAAATTAAGAACCCCCCAAGAGTTTCCCCCGTCAAAAATTTTATTTAAAAAATTGTAATTGTTAATAATGTTTAAAAATTTTTGTCAAATTTGAAATCTGTTTAAAAATTTCGAGAAAAAAAAATGGGACCCTTTCTTCTGTAAAATTTTTTCAAAATAAAGTTTTTCTATTTTCATACATTTTACTTTTCCCAACAAAAATTCCCAAATTTTTTGGGATATGTGTTCACTAAGATTTTTCAGTAATATTCACTGCATATTTTATAATTTTAATGAATTGTTAATAAATATTGAAAAACATAATAAGAAATTTAAATTTTTTTATTTGGGAAAATTTTCTTTTGGTTATAAATATTTATAAAGAAATTTTAATTAAAGTACTATAATATGAATTAATTCTTTTTAAAACTATTACTACAATATTTATTATTTTTAAAAAGCATTGCTACTATATTACAATGTAACGTTTTAAAATGTACTGTCATTGATTGATAGTTTGTGTTCGTAAAAGTATATTCAAGAGACGATTTTAAAAAAGAAAATCAAAATAATAAGAAAAAACCCTCAATTTAAAAATTTCTTTTATTTGGTGCCCCTTTGGGGCGACCATTTTAATGCAAGGTCGGGAAGAAGGAAAAAAGGCCTATCCCCTTTTGGGGTTCTGTAACCAAATTTTCCCCGGGGTCACCCATTGCTTTCCCCTTTTTTACTTAAGTCTTAGGTTTCCCAAAAGGATATTTAGATATTTCAACATTAATTTGAGAATACATGTTGCCCCCAAAGAGAGAAAATGGGGAACAAATGTCTGGGTTTTAAAAAACTGCCTTGGAATACTGCATCAGAAGTCCTACTGGCTATTGAAATTTACTTTTTCTGTCATTCGTCGATAAACGGGAACACTTTCCGGTGAATTATGTTATCGCTCCAAAGCGAAAGATTTCCGGTTAAAGAGCCCCACATATGTTATTGGTGGATCGAAAACAGTTTTTAATTGTGGAATTGAATTATTATTTGGTGCAACATACAAGATAGGGAAATTTTACTTTTTGTGCTAGTTTTCTTTTCATTTTAGCCCTTTAAAAATTTTTCGGAAAACATAATTCAACATCTTTTTTTTCCCCAAATCCTTATTTACTTTTCAACCTGTCAATTAAAATAAGACCTAGGGAAAGGGATTTGTTGAAAAATGGAAAATTTTAAAATATCATAAAAAATTTTATAGAGTAAATCTGATATTTGTATTAAAGGACCCCCTTTTGGAAAATAATCAAATTTTCTTTGTTTCATTTAATCTTTCAAAAAGAACGTTATTTTGTTTTTTGGTTTATTCCGGCAAGATTTTAAAACAGATCTTGCCCCGCTTACTTGAAACAATAAAACAAGGTTTTTATCCGGATCTTCCACTTCAAACGGAATTATTATTAATTTAAGCGAGTTTTTGAAAAGTTCAAGACCTTTTTCGCAATCTACACACCAATGTTTTTTTTTTCCTTCAAAACCCCCCCCTTTCCCTTTTGCCCTTCATTGTCAAATCGATAACGTACTTAAAGTTTTCCCTTCCTTTCCCTCGTTTTCTTTTTTTTCAAAAGGGGATTCACCAAAGATAATTTTTGGTATTCTGTCAGCAGATTTGCGGGAAATACCATTGGAGTTTTTTGGGATTCTACTTTTTGATCATTTGTCTCTCAATCATTATTATCTGTCTAATCTTTTGTTTATTTTCAACAAACAGTATACTGACAAAATCTTTCCCCAAAGATTCTTTTTTTTAGCTTTTAAACCCGAGAGTTTATGGCATCTTTTTTAAATTTCCCTTTTTTGATTCATAGTAACACAGCTTCCACCATTGTTTTTAATATTGTCTCAAAGTTTTCTTTCAAAAACTTTTGTTTTAAAAAAATTTTAAATAAGTTTTAATAAAAATTTGGGCCCTTTCCCTTTAGCTTTTTTTTTAAATAAAGTAAAATTTTATTAGACCTCTGTTTCTAATAATAAATCCGATATATTTAAATTTTTTCCAAATGGAAATATACCATTTCTGTTCTAGATCATATGAGATTTCCAACCATGTGGTCTTGATTTTACATTATTTATTTTGAGTCCCCTTTTTTTTAATGTTTTATTAATTTCTGATTAAATGTTACAGATAAAAAAAAATATTTTTTTCCTTTTTTTCAAGTGATGTTGCCCTAAAAAGGGGGAAATCTTTTATGAAAGGAATTAAAAGGTTTTGCACCCGTTCTCAAAGGGTCTTAAACGATATCCCCCAACTTTTTTTAGTTTTTTGGGTTTAAATGACTAATAAAACCCCCAACATTTTTTTTTCGAGTCTTAGGCCCTTTTTGGGGTTTCCCCAAAAAAATAAAAAAGATTTAACGTAAATTTAAAGGGGAAAAAACCCTTTTTCCCTGATGAAATAATTTTATAAAATAAAAGATCTTCATCTTCATCTTCAAACTTAGTTTACCACAGTTTTTAGAGAGAAAAATGAATATTTTCAGGATGAAGAGGGCAGTGACCCTGAGTCTTTTTTTTTGGGATCCGGGTTTGGGGATGGTTTAGAAAAATAGTTGTAGTTTTACTTCAAAATGAATGATTGAAAAAGAATATTTAATAATGGACTTGTTTATTAATCAATATCATTCACAACAATGTAGCCTTTCAGAATGTTAGCAAATGGGCATGATACACATATTTACTTCAACTAATAATCGAAAAATTTTATTAAAAAAATACAGGGTTTTTAAAAACCCAAGAAATTTTTTTTTTTCACCTTCATCACTAACTTATTCCTTAAAATGTATCTGCGTGATGCGTTAACAAACATTTAATTATTACATTTTTTCGTATACTTACGTAAAACAGGGGTTAACGTAGTATAGAGAATGTTATATAATGTTTGGCGAAAAACTGCGCATTTTCAATAAAAAATCATTGCCACGCACTGGTGACAAAAAACTGAATAAAAAAAATTCCCAAATTAAGAAAAAAAAAGTCCCCAAAGCGGTGAAAATATAATTCCATTTTTTGGGATCCGTGATCCCAAAAAAACCAATTGGGCAAAACGTCCGTCTGTCCGTCTGATACAACTCTTTTCCCAAACCCATGCATGTTTTTTTCCAAAAATTGAAAAAACCCCCTTGTCTTTTTGGGGGCCTGACCCGGCTATGGGTTTTTAAAAACATTCTTTAAATTTTTGGGGGGACTATTTGTACCCTTTCCCCGGACATTTTAATTTTTTTCAAAACGGCTCCAAATTTTTCTGTAAATTTCTTTTTTGACTTTTCCTATAGTAAAATACGTTTAAAAAGGTTTTAGAATATGCCCAAATTTTCTTTTAATTAACCCCAAATTTTTTGGAAAAACCCAAAAAATTTGAATTTTTTGGGTTGGTCTTACTAGAATTAAAAAATTTAAAAGATAGAGTTTTTTGTTTAAATGAAATGTTTTAAAGGAAATTGATTTTAAATTAAGGTAAAGTAATTTAAAGTTTTATTGTTTTTGCAAATTTAGGGGTGCAAATTTGAAATTTTAAAAAATTTTCATAAAAAGATTTTCAAAAACGGCTCCAAATTTTTTTTTAAAATTTTTGGGGGTAATCCCAAAATGCAGCCTATCCGATGACATAAACAAATATTGCCCATTCTATTTTTTTTTAAAAAATTACAAAAAATGTAATTTTTTGAAAAATTTACGATTTGAAAAATTTTGTAAGATTTTTTAAACCCCGGAGAAGAAGTCTTCAAATGATTTTTAGAGGAAGTTTTTAAAAAACCTCAAAGATTCCGGGGTGAAAAAGACCCTATTTAAACCCAAAAAGGTTGGGAAAAGGCCAAAAATGTTTTTTTGGGGCGATAGATGCCGGGGTAAAGAGAAAAAAACCCTTTTATGTGAGCTGGCAAAAACCCCAAAACCATCCACAAAAAGGGAAAATTTATAAACATTTGTTACGAGAAAGTCTGCCCATTTTTGTAGCAACCTTATTTTTTCATTTTTTGGGTAGTAGGGGTTTAAAACATTTTTTAATTTTTTAAAAAGCAAAAAAAAAAATTTCAGCTAGAAAACTTGACAAAAGAACAGTGAGACAAAAAAAAAATAAAATTAAAAAAAGGGACGTAATACTCGTGTTGGGGATTGGGAAGGAAACGAACGTACCAATGTAAAACCAAAAAAACGGCCTTGAACGGGAAAAAATATGGAGTAGTGAATGATCTGGAAAAAGACCAGTAATCGAAAGTACATCAAATTTTTTCCCGCATTTTTGGAATGGTATCTTCTGAAAAGAAAAGGAATGTTTGGAAATTTTTCGACATCGTTATTGGGGAATTTTTTTTATTTCCGTCAAGAAAAACCGCTGATATCGTACGGGTTTTTGAACACCCCTTATTGTGAAGCCACGCCCCCAAGGATTGCGCTACCAACACGGGACGACGTGATTTCCGTGAACGTACCCCAATTAAGAATTTAGTTTTTGTCTTCAAACTCATTGTTTTTCCCCACTTCTGAAATTTTAAAAATATTAAAAAAATTTAAATCAAGAGACAAAAAAAAGCAAAGAAATTTACGTGGCACTATAAAATAGAATTTATTAAAAAAGGAAGTTCAGTACTATGAAATTTTGGGGGTGCAGGCGCTTCGGCTTTTAGCCTGACGCTCAACCCTTATCCCCTCTGCCCAAGGTAAATTATTGGGACGTGAAACGGGGGGCCCACCCAGAAAAACCGACACGGCCCGACATTCAAAATTTCCCTTTTGCTGCAAGAAATTTAAAACTAGAATCTAAGAAACATTTATTGACTTCAAGAAAAATCACCTATCATTACGCAGTTATTATTTTTTTGTTCATCTACTCCATTTATAAAAAAATAAACTTTTATTTTCTCGGTTATTGGTAATTTTTTCTTAATATCTAACAAATGTTACACTATTAACACTTCTTTTTTTTGAAAACCCCAAACGACAACCGTAAATGCATACCTTAAATTTTTGGGAAAGGGTTTTAAATTTAAAATCTAAACATAGTCAAAAAAAAAAAAGGATAAAAGGCCGGGAGGGAATTTCAAATTTCCCAGTTCTTCAAACAAGCACCTGAACTAATGACGTCACCCCCGCAGTCATTTAACAATGTTTTTTTTATATTAGGATGTGTTGACGAGTGATACTTGTTGATTTTTGCTAGTTGAAGACAGGAATGTTGCTTTTTAAAAGAAAAAAAACAGAAAAGTACTTTTCCCAAAAATGGGTTTTTTGAAACGTTTTAATAGTAAGAAAAGAAAAAGGGTTTTTATTGCATTTTTGCTTTTCCCAAAACCATTGGTTAAAATTAAATATTGGGTACTTTTTGCACAAAAAATGCCACCTTTCAAAATTCCATGATTGTTTTTAAGAACGAATTATGGACAAAAATTTAAAATTTGAAAGACAAATGTTTTTTAATTTTGAATTTTAGGAAGACCCCCCAAAAATGTTCAAATTTTAAAAAATTTTTCGAAAATTCAGAGAAACTATAAAAAAATTGGGAACTAGGTATCCTTAAATGTATTTTACTTTATTTTTACCAGAGAAAAGGACCCTTTTTTTAAGAAAATTTTTGAAAATGTCCGAAAGGCTTCATGTAAAGTCCCCCCAAATTTCCAAAGTTTTTTCCCAAATTTCAAGTTTCCCCCCCAAAAACAAAAAAAAAAGGGGTTTTTTTTTCAATTTGGGGAAAGGATGAGTGGTTTAGGCGTTTAGTAGTGATCACAGAGGAGGACGGACGGTTTGGATAAAACCATTTTTCGACCCCCGTTTTATTACCGTTTAATCGCGAAATCGATTTTCCGCTGTATTACATAACTTTTTTATACTACTTATACGCACGAAATACTACTTTATACGTCACTTTACGAAATCCCACTTAAAACAGTATATTCGGCGATACGAGAAAGAAAACCAGAAGTAAAGTTTTTTTTTGTGCTGAGATAACAAATTTATCATAGTTCAAAATCCATCTAAACGTTTTTACGGGTTCCAAAAGGTGAGAAAACAAAACAGAAATTTTAAAATTTTCTATTACTGAGTCATTTCAAGGTAGTTTTTTTTTTAAAAAAGGATTCTTTTTTTTGAATGAAATTTATCTAATCAAGAAAAGAGTAATTTTTTTACCTGGGACGACGTTGTGTAAAATTTAATTTTTTTTGATATAAATTATTTAAAGGCCCAAATTTTTTCCTCATATTGATTTAGTAAATGATGAAGGGTTACAAATAGCAAATGCGGGGGAATACAGACCCCAAGAACCCAACTGAAAACGAATTTTTCGGAAGTTTCATGGTCAGAGCAACTGGTCGTAAAGGGAACGATGCGGGTTTGTTTCCCTGCCCGGGGAATTACATCTTTGGGTACTAAATTTAATAGGGTTATCAGGTCAAAAATATAATTTCCCCAACAAAACGGGAAAACTTTTCCCCATATTTCATTTCCCCTAAAAGTAAGAGTTGTGAAAATTTTTTTTGGAAGTGAAAAAAATGAAAGGTCAAAACGTTCACTATCTTAATTCCAAGCGAGGTTGGGGTTAAATTTAAACTAAATATAAATAAATACACATTTGTATAAATTTTTTAATAAAGGGATCAAACAAATTACACATTATATATAAAACGTTCAGGACCAAAGAAAAATAAATACACGTATTTTCCGCTAAACATTCTTATCTATTAATTTCAGACTTGGGTAAAACAGAAGGGGAACAGAAAAAAAAGGAATCGGCAAAACCCTGATCCTCAATTCCGTTTTAAAAACCCCGGTGTCAAAGATTTTAGTTTACAGGGGAATTTCTTTCAGAATCTGCAAGCTTTAATGTATCTACGAATACGAAAATTTGTTCTGAAATTTTCCTCCAATTTTGAGGTAACATTTAAGACGTAATAGAAATTAAAATTTAAAACATTTTCGTTCTCAAGCAGTACAATTTCTGAAAATGCAATTTTAAAGGGCAACTGAGTTTTAAAAATACATGATAATATATTTATTTATCAACCCGTTATCATATTTAGGGAATTTTATAATAAATTTAATATTTAGTTTTAAAAAAAGAACGACTTTTTTTAAATTTTTTTTCAGATCCGAAATTCCCCCCTCCTTTTTTTTTTTTCCATTTTGGGAGACAAAAATGACAGGTGTTTTTGGCATTGATACCTACACCGTAAATAATCATTGGATATAACTAAAAAATTTAAAAATTTTTATTTTTTGTAAAAATTTGGGGGAGGATTGAATGTTTTCTCCATTTAGTCTCAGTCTACCCTGCACTCAAAGATAAGCCATAAAAACTTTTTGTTTTTTTTAAAAATAATAATAAAAAAAAAATATTGTTTTTTAACATGACCACGTCAAATCGTACTTTATTATTTTTTGGAGTTCAAAAGATTTTGAAATGTGGCCCCCAACCCCCAAAGATTTAAATCAAAAATTTTAAGAAGACCATAAAAAAAAAAAACATAAATTGTTACAAACAATTGGGGATGCGTTCTGTTAGCATTTATCACAAAGGCACAAACAAAAAATGGAAAATTTTAATCATTTCGTAATAGTCTCAAAGGAATTTTGTTAAACGTGAAAAAAAGACATTTTCCCTTTCTTAATTTAATAAAAGAACGAAAAATTTTAAATTTTATTGAAAAAATCTTATAATAAACCCAAAGACTTTTTAAATTGGATTCGAAAATCTCTAGAACTGTTAAATATGTAAATTAAAAAAGGATTATACAACCAAGATTTTTTTCATATTTTTTCCCAACGATTACATAAAGATATGATAATGATAGAAATTTGGGAATTTTTTAATTTTTCCACCCCTTTTTCCAAACATTTCCGTCTTTTGGGAAAACGCATTTAAATTTTAATAAAATCAATTTTTGTTATAAAAAAAGGTTCTTCTTTTTTTTCCGGGTTAAGAAAACTCACTTTTTTGATGGGAATGGGGAATCATCGCGATCCCATTCTTGGGGTTGATTCAGTTAGAAATATTTTTTCGAATGTCTTTTGTGTGGGCCCTCCGAAGTAAGTTAAATCCGGGGAACTCCCATTTTTGGCCCCCCCCCATTTTAAAGGTGTTTTCCACTTTAGGGATAAGACTGAACTGTAACTGTCGGGAAACACCAGTCTGAAAACAGAACCGCGTAGTTTTAAGGAAGAACTAGGGGTTTTTTAAAAAACCAAATTTTAACACAACCAAGAAAATTTTCCCGGGAAAAATTTTGGGTATTCCGTTATTAAAGAAAACTTTTTAACCTAAATTTTGAATGATATAATGCTAAAAATTTTAATTATCTGCAAATAGTTGATTGATTGTTTCTAAAGAAATTATAATGCTTATAATGTAAAAACGAAGAAAAGTTGTACTACAACACAATATTTTCTTTTTAATGTCATTTGCTCCGTATTATACTATTACATAAATTTGGGGAAAGGAGTTTTAAACAGAAAGATTCTTTTTAATTTTGTAGTTTTGAAAAGTTAATTTTTTAAATTTTAAAAAATATATAGAGTTCCTTGAAATGGGGACGACCAGCCCCCTCGGAAGATGGGAAAGGGAACGGAGGTTTTGGTCATCGTACTGAGGGGAAAAAACCCGGCCCTTTACGGCCCCTTTTCTTTCTAAAAATTAATAAATTCAAAATATTAAATATTACTACTGAAATCACACCATAACAGAAGAAAAATCCCCTTTCGGGATTCGAATTTCACAACGTTAGCAAAGCTGACAGCGTACCAAAGGACGTTAACCATCTGGCAAAAGGGGTTTCTTTTTCCCAGTTGCCACTTGGGAAAAGTATTAAATATAAAAAAACCTATGCAAAAATAGAAATAATCGTTTCAATATTTTTTTTTCGTTTTCAGAGGCCCCCAACCTTTTAAGTTTAAAATAGTGATATATAATATAATATAAAATGTATAATCTATGGAATTTTAAAATATATTAATATAAAAATAAATTATATTTTAATAAATGCAACTTTTTTTCCATAGAAAGAAAGAAATATTTTTTTTTTTTCCTCAGGGTACTTGTCCCACATTGTCATAAAAAAAGGGAAAAAGGGATTTGAATTTTGGGGCCAATGTCTAGAAGTAGGACAGTTTTAAAATACTAGTGATGCTAAAAAGGTCTTTTCTCCCCCGATTTTCAGGAAACATTTTGGGAAAACTAAAAGTTTAAAAAAATTGCACATGATCTTTTTTAAAAAATCTTATTTTTAAAGGGGAAAAGTTTCATCAAAGGGAAAAAAATTCTAAATTTAATTTTTTACTTGTAGGAATATTTCAAAAAAATCGGGTTTTAAAGAACATGAGACCTGCCCCCTTTTTAAATGCATTTCCCCACTACCCAAACCCAAAAAAATGTAATAAAAAATTATGGAGCCATTTGTTTGAACATTTAAAAAATGTCCCAGGGTTCAAAAGAATTTCCCAATGGGATAATGAATATGGGTTTTAAATTCAAGGCGCTACGACATCAGCCAGATCGATTGGGAGTATCAATTTTGGTGAAAATCGGGTGAAGGGTTTACCCGCTGGTTGTTCAGGGACGGGGGGGAAGACATTTTACCGTCATCGATTTTTCGCTATCAACCACCCAAAAAACATGGATTCTGGCTACCCCCAATGTTTTGGGGAGGATTTTTTCTAAATTTAGCAAGTGGATTTATCCATTTTTTCGTCACAAGGTCCGTTTTTATCCCTTTTTCTGCAAAAAATTTCTCCCTTTTTTTCCAAAGGATTACGTAACTTTCACCCTTAAGAAGAAAGTGAGTCAATATATGAGAAAATTTAGATTAGGGCTTAGGGAAAAATTTTTATGTTTTCCCACTGCAAAGCAATTTTCTAAATTTGGCATTTATACAATTTTATAAATTCATTTGTAGAATTAGTTATACAAAAGAAGAGTAAAGAGTTAAGAAAAATTTTGGAAACAGATTAGTAATTGTAAGTTGAAAATCCCAGAGATATTAAAAAAAGGTGATTTTACTAAGTATTTTAATAAGGTATAGTGTTTTCAATGAAGAGTGTAAATTTAAAAAAGAAAAAAGTTATTTTTCAAAAAGTTTCAATAAGGGCAATAGGGAGCATAATGTAACATACCCTCCAGAAATATTGGATTCTCTTGATTCAGAATCCCAATGAACTTGCTAGTATAATATCAATTTTGAAAAAGAATACAATTTGGGTTTTGAATTTTTTAAATTTTTTTTGGGGTCCCCTTTACAAGGCCCTTTTTCCTACAACGAGTCAAAAAATAAATACATGTTCCATTTTTTTGGAAATTTTTTTTTGGGAGTTCGTGATTTAAAAAGTTTTTTTAAAAACCCCCAAAATACCTTTTTTACTTAATCATTTTTTTGAGTGTCGCCCTTCGAGAAAAAAATAAAAAATTTTTAATGAAGTCTTAACTCAATATTAGGCCAATTTTTTTTCCGTCACTGTTTTTCATTAAAAAATTTCAGGAAAAGAATAAAGAAATTTTTAAAATTCCCAGTTTTCATTTTTTAATAAATATGTTTATTTTACCAACGAAAAAAAAAAAGTGTGAATAAAATTTTATTAGCTACAATGAATATCTTTGGGAATATTGAGGAAATCTCTGAGAGAGATGAATATTGGTTTATAAATAATAATCGAATTAGCTGACCATATATGAAAATTTCATTTTTATTTAAATAAATTTCCGGTTTTTTAAAAAATTTTTTCCCCAAAAAAAGCCCAGGTTTTTTTAGGGAACGAATTGAAAATCCCAATTCAAAATTGAAATTTTTTTTGACAAAAAGTTGTTGTTTTTTTTTAATTTTTAATTTTTTTAAAATACCAGGTCAATAACGACCACTGTGGGTTTTTTTTGTTTGGGGGGTTTTTAGGGGGAATAAGTAAGGGAAACAGAAACAATCTATGTCTGAGGCGGAACCCGCGGCCCCTTTTGAAGCCAGGAAGCACGGGGCCCTTTTTTGTCCATTTCCTCTTTTCCTAGTAAACCTTTGACATCAAAATCCAACATCAAATACACGGGAAAATATCGCTTAATTCTCCATCATTTGAATTACGTTTTTTCCTGTGTCCCTGGGGACGTGGGGGAAGTGGGAAAAGAAACCTTTTGACTAGGTAGTGTTTGGCCCCCGAGGAAACCGGGAAAAACATCTTTTTGGTAATATCTACTCTTTCTACCAAGATTTTATCCATCGTTGATTTTTTTAGTGCAAAAGAGGGGAGAACTCTTTTTTAAACTCACAAGGATCATAAGCCCCTTTTTCGGGGCATCCCTGGGTTTTGCCCCGAAAAGGGAAGAGTTGTTTTTCCCCCTTTGGACGGGCATCGCCACTTTGCACGGAATCTCGCAGTTACCCACCCCCCAAACCCCCCGTAGAAAAAGAAGAACAGACCTTTTCTGTAAAGCATGCTCCGTGCACTGCGATAATGAAAGAGGGAAGAAGGCATAGCTTGTTGACTATAGAGAGATGCTGGTTACTGTCCTCCGCAAACTTTAAAATTTTTTTTAGCTATGGATTTATAAATCTAATATTCGGGAAGGGGGTGATTTTTAAATGCCCTTTTTTAACCAATTTTTCGTTTTTTGATGTAACACTGTTTTTTTGTCATTTATTTCCCTTTTAAAAAATGTTTTTTTTAATTTTTTTTACCTTTTTTCTTGTAATTAATAAAAAAAATTTTAATTTACTTTATACAAATTTTAGAAAATTTTTTAATAATATTGCACTATGTAATTGGGAAAAATATTTGAGCACACAAACACAATTTGAGTAAAATTTTATATTATTAAAGAAGGTATGGGAAATTTATTTTTGGGAAAAAAATAAAGACTGTAGTTTTGTTTTCAGATTTGAGGGAAATTTTATCCTTTCTGAATCTCTTGTGTTTTTTTGGGTTTATCTAAAACCAAAAGTGTTTTCGGTTGATATGCACGGGATTGGGGTCTTTTGAGCACAAATTATTTTTCATGCATATCTTACAAAAACTAAAATTATTTCACAATTAATCATTAGGAAAAAAAAGGACGGTGTGTTTCCCAGAATAAAAAAAGTTTTTTTACTTCAATAACCAAACGGTTTCCGGGTGTTTGAAATTTGGGGGGATTTTTTGAATCGAACTAAAAACTCCAGAAATTTTTTCGGGGGCCCTAACAAAACCTAAGATAAAAATTTGGGGATAATTCGGAAAAACTGTGTTTCCCTTAAATATTTTAATTGAAAATTGTCCCGGAATTGAAATTTTTTTAAATAAATATTCAACTTGAAAGTTTATTCAAACAAGTTTTTGTTTTTCTTTAAAAGCTCGTTTTAAGAAAAATTACATTGATTCGTAAAATTTGGTTTTCAAATTTATTTTTTTTTAAAAGTGGTTATTCAAAAATTTTTAAAAAAATATTTAACTTTAGTGTAGATTTACAAATTAAAAAAAATTAAAAAATTTCTGTTTTATTTTTAGCCATTTATTAAAGATATCAATTTTTACAATTTGTTTTTTAATATATGCAATTTATATGTTGAAAAATTAATTATATTAGGCCACCTTTTCCCGATTTTTTTAATTGCTCCCCCATATTACCTTTTTTAAAAAAAATAAATAAATAAAAAAATCACTGGGAAAAGGGGTAGATATAATTTTTTCAGCAGGGAACAGAAAAAAAGGAAAATTTTAAAAAATATGAAGAATAAGACATATATATTTTCGAAATATTTTTAATGAGGGGGAGGTTCCCAGTTCCCTTTTACTGATTATCACTTTTAAAAATTTCAAACAATTTTACAAATAGTCTAAAAAATTAACAATAGCAATTTTTAATGATAATCTACTTGGGGCACCCGGCAGTGATTTTTAATTGATTAACGAAATCCCTTTCTTTCAAAAAGCCCCTATAGAAAAAAAGGGCGATTACATTTTTTTAAAACGTAATAAAATGTGTGTATTGTTTTCATTTTAATAAAGGCAATAATGTCAAAATACAAGTTTTTAAATATGAACATGAATTTCCCAAATTTTCTTTATAGGAAATGTTTTATATTATGTAAAAAGTATTATATTGTGTGTTTCCGAAAATTAGTAATAAAGTGTTCCCTTTTTCCCTTTGGGAAACCCTTACATTTTAAAATAGTTTGTAAGAAACAAAACCCTTTTAATTTCTATTAATTTAATCTGCCCAAATTTCAAAAATTTGGGTACCATAAAAGAGAATTTTTTCCCGGAAAGAACTGAAAAAATAAACTAAACCCAACCCCCCTGGTTGGGGCAGCGTCCACGGGGTTTAGGGGCCCCCGTCCAGTGCAAATTTGGGGGAGGGGTCCTTTTCCCGCGCGACCAATCCGTTTTGTTTCCCGTGTCCCTCCCCGTTACCTCCTCTTTTCCCCTCACCCTCCCTTCCCGTTACCCCCGCTACGTTAGGGGGAGGCAGGGCACTGACCGGGAAAATTTCTCCCCCCCGAGATAACTAGGGGGCACCTTTGAGGGGGGGAAAGGGACGTGTCTTTAAACTTGGAGCAAAAACCAATGATAAGAGCGGATACGCCTTTTTACGCCAGGATTGGTCAAGGTCCAGCGATGGTTGTCCGTTGTGAAAAACCAGGGTTTGGCCGCACAAGGCATCGCCCATATTCTGTGAGAGTGGGTATACATAATTCGAAATTTTTTTAATTCTAAAAAATGTTTTTTTTTTTCAAGAACGGGAAAAGAAATTGGGATTTGGTCTGATTTTGGGCAAAATTTTCATTTTAAATTAAATTCCGGAAAATAGTACACGAAATTTTCTTTGGCTCAGAACGTACCCCCCCATATTACAAAACCAATAAAAGGCAAAGTCACCAGTATAAATACGTTAAATGTAATTTCTTTTCTATATTCACAGGCAGAAAGTAATGGGAACTTTCCCCCCCATTTTCCCAGAGTTTTTTACATTTAACCATACCCCTTTTAGAGTCCAGTTGGGAAAAAGGGTAACATTTTAATGGGGGGGGAGAAATATTTGAGCGGACTGTCTTTCAAACCCCTTTTGGGAAAACGACGGGATGGAACCGGAAGGGGACCAGTTTCAACTGGGTGTCACCGCAGCGCCCCTAATCGGGGGCCCGGTTCGAGTCCCGAAGGGGGGGATTTTCGGGGCACCCGCTTTTTAGCTTTGGTCGAATTCAGCCCCTGTCTGTGGAAAATTTTCCGGGCCCGGGTGCTCTGATCGGTAGTTTTCCGTTTTCTCCGATCAACACCAGGCGAATGCCGGAGCAGACCCCCCCAAACGGGCCACGGGACCGCGCGCGATCTTTCCTTCCTCTTTGTTGTCTTATCCCCCTCCCCCTTTCACACACAACCCCACACTATCATGCAATTTCACTACCACATATTCCGGGAAAACCGGGCGGGGAAACTTTGAGTTTTTCCCGGGGGGAGCGTCCCCGCTGGTGGGGAGTCCTGGGTTTGGGGGGAAACCCATTTGCCGGGGCGGTAGGTTGGCACCGAATCTCGCCATCCAGCGGACGAACACGAAAAATAACCAATCAACAAGGGGATGGAACTAAAGGATTTCCCAAAACCTTTTAGGGGGTACAAAATTTTAAATATCTTCCGCAGATAATAATTTTTGGGGCTTTTCCCCTGAAAGTTCCAAATTCAAAGGGTTTTTGGGAGAAGGGAAAAACGTATTTGCAGCATCTCAGAAAGCGTACGGGGAAAAAATCCCCGACCATTGTAATCGATAGGGCCACTTTCGTGTCTTCTTTTCCAATATTTTACGCCCCCTTTAAAGGGGAGATTATTTTCCCCGGGGATACCTGGGATTCCCGGGTTGAAAAAGCAACGAACATTCCATTGTCTTTTCCCTTCATTCCCCGTTCCTTCCGGGGCCCCATCCTTCCATCCCTTTTTCCGCGTCGCCTCCCGTCCAACCTTTTGGCCCCTGTCCTCTTTTTTCTTTGAAACGCCGATCGTCTTTTTTAAATTTCCCTTCTTTGATCTTCTGTTTTTTAAAGGACAACTTTTTATTTATAAGGGTTATTTGACTTTTTTCGGGAAACAAGAAAAAAGGAAGGGGAAGGACCTGGGGTACCAGTCTTTGTTATTAAACCAAAAAATCTTAAAATTGTATGTTTTACATTCTAAAGGTATTTTTCCTTTTTTTTAGATTGTTAAGACCAGGCCATTTTTTAAGATCAAAAGATGTTGAATATATGTGAAAATGAAGGAAAATAAAAATGGGAACCGGGAAAAAAATAATAAAAAACGGGTCATGGTAGGGAAATCTGGGAAAAGGTTGGGGTCAGAAATAGGTATACTTCTGAGTAGAAAAGAAATATATTAAGTGACTATTTCTTTTAAATGGATCACATGACAATAATATTATCAAAAAAAAAACAAAGGAAAGGAAATGCAAGCAGATTGTAAAATTTTCAAAGGGAAGAAAAAAATACACAAAATAATAGTGAAGAGTTGTGTTAGTACGGACTGTAAAAAAAAAGAGATGTAAAATCGCAAAGAAAAAATAATCTTTGTTGGAAATTACTGGGTACTGAATTTTAAAAATTTCATTAAATATATTGAATTTTTTTAATTTGCTAGTTTATCGATCTGGATGTTTTTAATTTGTTTTGAAACCAGGGGTGCTGGGAAAAATGACCGAGTTTTAGGTTTTTATGGTTCCAAGTGATATTATGTTGTAATAATAAATTATTATACCGGGTCAGTCACGAATTAATCACCGCCTATAAAACCCCTTTTAAAATTTTAAGGTTTTAGAATGTAGCTTACGAAGTGAGGGGAAAAAAGGGGCAATGGGTTTTGTATTTATTACTTTTATATCATTTGTTTTTTAATTAAATAATGAGGTAATTTTTCACAAATATAAATATATATATTTTTTTTCCAGCAGTCGTCCTCAAGACGAATCCAATGATACCTTTTTAAAATATATGATGTTTTAGTAATATCTATTTATTTTGGGCCCCAAAATTTCTGGGAAAATTTTTAATGTGTCCCAATGTTCAAGTCAACGTCCTACCCAGTAGTCAAGGTCAAAAATAGCCATTTCCTGGGAAAAAGATTCGGGATAGTAATTTGGGTTTATTGAATTCGGCCCTATTTTAAATATTGCAAAGTGTTTTACAGAGATTTTTGTTTATTATTAGCTTTTTTTAACCTTTAATATTTGATTTTTATCTTAACTATAAAATTTAAATTTGTTTAGTTTTTCAACCCAAAAAACCTTCAAAAAAACTGGCGCATTATTAAAAGGGATTTGGGGGAAAAAAACACATGCAGGATTCATTATGATATTCAAGGAATTTTTATTAAGATTAGTGGGAGATTTTGATGACCTAAAACATTGGGAAATATGATCAAAAAATGCTCGCAAAATGTTTTAATATTCCCCGGCAACGAAGAAAAAGGACGTAATAATCCTTTTTAAAAACCACTTCACATGGGAAAAACCGCTGTCGGTTATGTTACTGAAAAATGGAGGCTTCTTCCTTTTTTTCAATGAACTCAGCTTGGAAACTTTTTTTTGAAAATGTTCATTAACAGGAAATATTTGCCCTTTTTTTATCGCGAAACCGGCCGGGAAAAGACAATGGCGTTGATGGACGTCAAAGGGAAATAGATTAATAGTACCACAGAATCTGACAAAAAACAATATATGAGCGAAGAAATTAGGTTTCTTTAAGAGTTCTGGGGGTGAAAAAATTTTTTGCATCCGGAAATTGATTGAAACATATAAAATTAAAATGATATTAAAAACAATTAAAAGAGCCCATGATTAAAGATGACATAAAAAAGGGAAAAAAGTAACTTACTACTCAAAAAATGGATCATTTTTTGTCAAAAAATTAATTTCATACTACATGGCATTGTTCTAAAGTGAAAAAAAATCAAACATCCGCCCCCCTTTTTATTAAAAAAATTTTTTATGCTGCCTGCTTTGTTCCCAGGTTGACACTTACTTTGATTTTTTTTATTAGGTTTTCTTAAAACCCCTTATTTTTCATCAAAATGTTGTCAGATGGACATTTTGGAAATACAGGTATCCGACCAACTATGGGCCACCCCATCACTTCTTAATACGGTTCACGATATTGAAGAAAGGTCCGCTGTACAATGGGAATCATGAGGCGAGTAATATGCTGTAGAGATATTGTTTGGGAAAAAATTTATTTTTCTACCAATTAAACCATCTTTTATTTTTTAAAAGAAATTTTATATTTCCTGGGAGTCCTCGCAACTGTTACCTTTGGGGGCTTTCGGGCGCAGAGACTGTTACAGAGAGGGTTACTTTATTTTAAAAAAAACTAAGATCCTACGTCCATTAAGGGTTTAAAATTTAATTTTTTTCCCCAACCTATAATTTTTTTTTCTTTGTATGCGTACGTATACCGGAGATATGCGGGGCATGTACGTTAAATAGAGAAAGTTAAGGCCGGGTGTCGAATAGAAAATCGATGTCGAGATTTGACTGAAATACACGTCGGGGTCCCCATACCGAAAAAAGTTTTTTTTCGAAAACGTCCGTCCGTCCTTCGTCGATCCGTTTGGGAAAACTAATTAAATTTTGAGCACTACCGTTGTGAACACCACCTAAACAGTACGTGAGAATTTTTTTTTAAAATGGATATTCACCGGTCAATCTAGTTCGCCCGTGGCCGCGATTTTGAAAATTACATGCCACCGCGTCGTTCTCAAAATTTTGCAAAGGCCCAAATGTTTTCTTTAAATTTCCCTTTTAAGAATAGAGTAAAATAAATTTTTTAAAGAGGGGATAGGTCCTATTTTTTCCCCGTTGACCTGGGAATTTTTAACATTGCAACAGTTTGAATTTTTTTTGGTTTTTATTAGGGAAAAAAAAAGAACAACAAAATTGAAGCTAGAAAATTTCCCCCCAAATACAATTTGTTGTCCATAAAATTTGTTTTTTATTTAAATATGTTTTAAAATTTGGTTTTTGCCAAAAAAGTGAAAGGAATTTTTGAAAATTCAAAAAAAACATTTTCCCAAAACGAACCCCAAATTTGGGTTTTAAAAAGTTTTTTAGAGATAGTTCCCCACGATTCTACAAGATTACAAATGACATATTACTTTTTTTTTCCCAAATAATAGAAAAATGTAATTTTTACCGGGTTCCCCCGTCTTTAAATTTGCGGCAGTTTTCTGATTTTTTCATTTATGAGTATATGTGCTTTTTTAAAAAATGTGATATAATTTTTTTTCCGAAAAACAGTTTTCCGTTAAAAAGAGTTATAACATTCCGCATTTTTAGTAACGCTCTTCCCCAAAAAGGCTAAAAATTTTTTCAAATTTTTCAAATGATAGTACTAATTGCACTGTTAAAAATGACAAAGTTTTTTTTTGCTTTTTTTTGTTTTTTCCCAAAAATTTCACAAATATTTTTTTTTTTTTCGCAAGTCCTTAATATTAAATTTCTAGCGATTTTAAAAACTATTGTACCCGAGAGTTAAAGGTCTCAAAAAGACTTTAAAAGAAGTTTTTCGAAAAATCAAAAAAATTTCTTTTAAAAAAGCTTCAAATTTCGCATTTGTAACGCTTAAAGTAATTTTCAACACGGCTCCAAACTTTTCAAGAAAAAAACTTTTGAGGAGGTTTTTCTCTTTTTTAATATTCCAAAGTAATTTTTGTTCTACTATTAGGAAAAGGAAAAAATTTAGAAATGTCAAAAAAAATACCCGGGGGGCCCCTTTAGCTGGCAGAAAAGGGGGAAAACAGTATAGCTTTCCACATCAAGGAAATTAGAACAATTTTTTATGAGAAAATCTGTGCCATTTTTTAGCACCACTAGTTCTATTTTTTAAAGCAATCTTTTCGGGAAAAAAAGTAGTTTTGTTTAGTTTTTAATGTTGCTTCCATTGCATGAGCACGTTTTGTACATATGCAAAAAGCAAAGGTTTTAAAAAGAGTTTTACTTTATTTTTTTTATGACAGCATTATAAATTTAAAAAAGAATCAAATTTAATTTTGCGTAAAAACTTACTTGTGACGTCACGGGTATTTGAATCTGAAGAAAAAGCTGGTCGGATATTCCGTTTACCTTTTACCTTTCCCCCCTTCTCTCGCCGCAATTTGGTTTAATTTTGATGACGCAACTACGTGCAGTAAAATCAAAACGCCAACACTTGTGCCGTAAAAAGAACGATTTGGGAAAGGCCTTAAAAAAGAAAAGGTCGATATTACTGCAAAAAGAAAAAAATTTTTTTATTTATTTTTACATTTACGACGGGACATCTTTTTGGTAGTGATTATTGAATTTTAGGGTATCATCAAGGTACAAGTAACATTTATAAAACCCCAACACTGTTTTTCTTTGAGAAGTGTAGTCACATTACCTTTGCAAAAATGAATAATTTAGTTTTTATTGGCCAGGCATTTAATGAACTAATGAATGACCAAAAAAAACATATCTAGTTGAGCCCTTTGGGTTTTTTTATATATTCATAGATAAGTGATGTTTGTCTGGTAGTTTCAGTAAAGGAATGGGAATAAGAGGTTTTTGCTTTTTACAGAAAAAATTTTTATGAAAAATGATACTTATGACGTACTAATATTTTTTAAAGAGATACAGAAATAGGATTTGCCAATTTCAAGGGGAAAAAATAGCATTTGTTTTTTAAAATTTTTCATCACGTTATATTATATATTATAATCATATTATAATGTAAAAAATACGTTTTAAAAAAAACCATATCAGTTATCAATTTTTAAAATTCCTTTACTTTTTTTGCCTTCGGGAAAGGGAAATTCCGTTATGTTATCCCCGGGAAAAGGGGGAAATTTTTTTGTAATGAAGTGCATATGCTAATAACTTTTTTTATAAAAAAACTGCAACTTTTATAATCCATATATACACCCTCCATAATTTATCCATCCACCAACCAAAAAAAAAATATATATATATATATATATATATATATATAACATTGTGCGACGAATTAAAAGACTATGAGTGAACTTTAGTTCCTTCGTAATACAATGAAGGAAAAACGTAAGAAATTAGGTCCCCCAATAACAAAGAATATATTTAGATCGTAGCTTTAGTGAATATTTTTTTTCTTTTTTTTAAATGTTTTATAAGAATGCAGCTCAATACACTGACTCCAAAGGCACAAAAAAAAATATTTCATTTAAAAATTTGTATTAAAAAAATTTAAAAAATTTTTTAAATTTTTTCGCATTCCCTTTTTCAATTTTCTATAAAACACAAGAAAAAAGTTACATACAAACTTGGGAAAAATCAAGTGGGGTTTGCCTACCACACCTTTTTCCTACCCATGCACTAACGAATTGTTCGGTCAGTCTTTTATCCAAGTGCTAAAAAAACTATAAAAAAATGAATTTCCGTTATTAGGGGTTTTAAGAGTTTTTTTTCCCAAAAGTTACTTTTTCCCCCACAAAAAAAGATACATGTTTTTTTATTATCTGAAAATTGATTATTTGTGAAATTATGATATATTAAATTTTTTTGGGAAATTTTTATACTTCCCAAAAAGTAATTGATTTTCCTTTTGTAGTACTTAACATAAAAAATTTATGGTTTGATTAATTTAATATTTTTATATGTGTATTTATTATCTGTGTTATTTTCAAAAAAAAATATTTTATGTAAAATTTAATTTTTTTAAAAAAGAAAATTTCTATACGAACTTAAGAAAAAAACGAAATAAATTTGCCGTATATCTTGTTTAATTTTTTTATAAAAAGAATAAAAAAAGGGGACTGAACACGTACTACAAACTAAAAATATGTTGTAAATAGGGTGCGCGCTTCCTGCCACCCATTAACGGGTTATGTTTTGATCAGTCTTTCATACCCAAGGGCGAAAGACAATAAAAAAAATGACCGTTTGCCTACTTAATGTTTTAAGAAATACTAGGGGAAACCATATGTTTTAAGGTTCCAGAAGGGGTATTGGGAAAAAGAATTCCACTCCTGCTTTTTTTTCGTGTCAACGAAAGAATTTTTTTTCTGCTGAGCCCCTTTGGGCCCTTTGCGGGGTTGGGGGCCCCTTTTTTCCTTTTCGTGATTACAAAGACCAATTGGGTTGGGGGCAGGAGTAAAATTTTTTGGGAAAGAAGTTTCCAAACGCATCTTATAAAAAAAGAAGAGTGCCATTTCTTCTGTGAATCATGTAACCGTGGGAACATAAGTTCGATCAATGAATGAGATACGACAAAATTTTTAAACGATTTAATTTTTCTGGTCACGGTTTTAAAAACAGAAAATTTCCCGACGCGAAAACCCCGATTTAATAGAGAAATTTGATTTAGAGGGTTTTGGGTTGGCAAATTTGTATCCTGGGACAAAAAGGAGTATGCTTTGAAAGGCTTTTGTTAGGAAAAGGTCGAGATCGGTAGCTCTGTGGCATTAACGAAAGTAGCAGAAAGCCCAGTGAATATAGTGAAAACAATGGGGAAAACAAGGGAAAAGACAATTTAAGCTCTTCAGGTAGTTCGTCAAGGTTTTTAAAAAGAATGTATAAAAGATAAACAAGAGTTTAATTTCAAAGGAGAAACCCTGTCAAGAAAAGAAAATTGCAACGGTTTTTTAATGAAAATTTCAGAAAGAAAAAAATTTAACACAGAAAAAACGTTTTCATACTAAATCCTTTAACTCCATTAAAAATCAGGCATTAAAGACATTATTAAAAAACTTATCGAAAATTTCACTCAATAGAAAAACCCAAAAGTTGACAAATCAAATTATGAAAATTTTTGAAAAAAATACAATAAAATTAAAACACCAATTGCAGCAAAAGACCCATGGGTAAAAATGGCTAAAACGTTTCAGAAGGAAAAGATTTTTTTCCCGAAATCAAAATGAATTCGGCCAAAAAAAATTTAAAATTTTAAAAAAAAGAAAATTCAAGAAATGAAAATTTTGAAAAAATTTAAAAATTTTAAAAATTTTTTAAATTTGAAAGAAATTTTAAAAGTTGTTTTTTATAATTAATGTTTAAAAAAATGTGAATTTTAAATCAGTAATGGGGTTGTTCTTAGAAAAATTCATTTTACAAATTCCGGGAAAAAAATAAAAAAAGAAAAAAAAGGAAATATGTTAACTTATTTGATCCAAATAATAAATAGAAAAAAAGAAAAAAATTAAAAAATAAAGGTCCCTTTTTGATCATTTTTTGCGACTGGGCGGGGAAAGGTTTTAATTGTGAAAGGTTTGGGATTTTTCAATTTTATTTTTTTATTTGAGGGTAATAGGATCGACCCTTTTCCACAGAATTCCAATCAAAAACTTTTTATCCTTTTTATTCTATTAAAAAAGGTAATTATACCCAACGCACATGTATTTCAGTCTTTAAATCAATTTAGAAGATAATAGGGCTTCATTTGGTTCCTGAAACCAATTACCTGGCCCCGTTTTGCATCGATATTAATGATTTTTTCAGAACCGCTTTTTAAAAAGCAAAAGAATGTTTGGGAAATTCCATAGAAGGCAAAGAAAAAGCCGTTCATGAAATGAAGTTTGTTAAGGGAATTTTTAAATTAGTATTCCCGATATAATGTAGTACGTTAGTTATTAAAAAAAGTATAATGAATTTTTTTTTTCCTTTTTTTTACAAATTTAAAAGGAAGACTGCATGTATTTATTCAATACACACACACCAAAACAAATATTTTTTATGAGTAAAAGTAATAGTTTTTTAGTGGTCGTTGGGTTTTACACTCATGATGCAAAGGGAAATTTAGGGCTTTTAACATTGAATATTCATTGAATATATTAATGATTTTTTCTATTGATGTATTACATTTTTTTTGCCAAGACTTGGCCTATCACTGGTTGACTGAAATAATTTTGGGCCCTTTTTCGTTAAACGTTTTAATATTCATTGAATATATTCATTTTTGGGGTTTTTTTTTATGTATTGTTTCTATTGATGTATTACATCTTTTTCAATGACTTGGCCAATCACTGGTTGATTCGAATAATTTAAATCACGTCACGTCCCTCATACGAATTTTTAAATGTTTTTTTTTTGGGAAAATAAATAAAAAATACATTTTTTCACCAGACTTTAATCACCGGTTGATTCGGGAAAAATTTATCGTTAGGTTTAAATGATTTAATATACTCATGTATTGTTTCTATTTGATGTATTAATTTTTTCTGCCATGAGTTTGGGGGCGGACTTTGTTTTTATTGGGGGAAATTTGAAACCGCGATCAAGTTTTTGGGAACCCCTTTCCCGTTTCCAAAATGAAACAAAACCAAGAATATCGAAATTTTTAAAAAATTTAGGCCCCCTAGAGGGAAGACCTCATTTAAAGTGTAACAGGTATTTACGGAGTTCCGGGAAAAATATTTCACCATGATTTTTGATATAAAAATTTTCCCAAAAAAAGGGGGCTATAAAAAGAAGTATTTAAATACTTAATAAAAGTGAGACAAATATTATTTCCCCCGGGCTCAACTAAACAGAACGTCATTGTTTACTTTAAAAACCGTTGAGGAAATGTTACCGTACGTATAACAGCTTTTGGGTTTTGTTATAATCCACACATTTGTCGGTCGCCACTTTTAGTTGGTATCATGGCGTAAGAATTTCTTTACGCAATAATTGCCAAGGTGTAGTTTATTTTGCGAAGGAACAAAGGTCAAACTCAACAGACAGCATTTTGGGTGACTTTCTGTGTCAATATTAATACAGTTGAACCCCAGTATTCTGAACTAATTGAGTGATCTATCGGACTATCCAAAAAAGTACCATTCTACATATACAAATACATCTATAGGATTACTCAGACAAAATGCAACGTAGTGTAAGGATCGTATTATCACATGGCATCATTAAGCAGATTCGAGTTCCTTACGCAAATAAGATTACCGATTTGCATCGTTTCTCAAAATAAAATTACTCCTACATAAACACGTGATATACACCAGTTACCAAAGCAATAAACGTTTCATTTCCAGAGCATTCTTCAATAATCAGACTACAGTAATTATAAAATCCTTTCTTTACCTTACCAATAAGCTTTTATTTATTTTGTTTATTTTCCTCCACCGAATTTTGTTCGGATTATCCGAAATTTCGAATTTGCGGGGTTCATAATTACCATTTCGTCAAACCGTTGATTTATTGTTTTGTGACTACCTTTTTAACATGTTATATATTTTCGCAAACTTTTAAAAATTGAGCTAATCGTAACCCTTTTTCAGCAAAATACAATAATATAATGAAGGTTAGTAACTCCATTTAAATTGTAAAAAATTAACATTATTATGTACTCGCTTGCACAAAAATGGGCGATGTCTGAGCCGAACTCTTACCAGAGTTTTCCTGACTCCCTGCCCTGCCCTCAGGATCGAGCTGACCAATCCGCTTTAGCTTCATTTCAGGAGGGGGACTATTCATCTTGAACATTACAAAATGGCGGTGATGGCAGATTATATTATAGTAAGTATTTGAATATAAATATTTTATCAACCAACAGTTTTACATAATTTTGTATATACATTTAATTACATAAATAAAGGCATGCAATTTCCCAGTAAAACATATTTTAAAACTGTTTAAAACTGTTTTTGCAAAAATAACACTGAACAACTACTATTAAGCTCCATGTCTACATTTCGTCGTTTATTATTGTAATATTTAATAAAAAATGCAAATAATTTCATTGTATGCTTTCTAACCTAGTTATTTCATTAAAAAAATTAATAACTTAAAAAACGTTTTAAGTCAGTTTCACAAACACTTTCCCCGAGATAGCAGTTTTCAGTTGTGAAATACTTCTATAATTTTCCCAGATGACCCAATTAAAAATACTTTTGGTCGGGACATTAAATTGTAATAAAATAGTTTTGATTTTAAAATATAAATAAACTTAAAATAAGTTCATTTAGTCACAATAAAATTTTCTGCAGACATTATGATTGGAAAGTGCGCTGTAAGCAAATGAATGATTTTTGATCTTTTTTTTTGGGGATCAAAATTATCTTCAATCTAACGTTGGGGTGATTGCATTTCGGGTTTTTCCCGCAAATTTTAAAAAATCATTGATATATTTTTTGGGAAGAAGAATCAAAACGACATATGACTCATATAAAAAAATTTTAATATCTTAACGTTTAATGGTGCACCAGCTTTTTCTTTTTGGGGAACATTGAGGAAAACCCCAAAAACACCACACACACCCTCAAACTTATTTCAATGTTTTTTGTAGATTTTCCCAATAACAAAAGAAATTAATATATTTATATTATTATAAAGTATATTTTACATTACGATATTTTTATTTTCGAGAGACGAGCAATGCACACAAAGTTTTTTCACGTCATCGGGAAATTTCACCCCCTTTTCTAGATAAGCAGACCCATGCAAAAACTGTTTTGTAATCCTTGAATCACAAGATTCTCCCGTCATAAATATTTAAAATTGTAATTTTAAAAATGTTTCAAAATTTTGTCAAACCGGGAAATCGGTCACGATAACCTTAGAAATGAATAGGGGTCCCCTTTTGTAAAATATTTTTCAAATAAAAATTTTCTATTTTTATAATTTTTACATTTCATACAAAATTGCCAATTTTTTAACATGTTTATAACGACTTCAAAAATTTGATTGCATATTTATAATTTTTTAAAGGGTTTTAATAAATATTGTAAAAAAAATAAGCAATTAATTTTTTTTTTTGGGGAAAATTTCATTTGTTATAAAAATTTTTTAAAAAATTTAATTAAAAATACTATAAATGAATTAAGGGTTAATTTTTAAAAATATAACACAATATTTTTTATTGTTGAAACGCATTGCACTATATTACAATGTAAGTTTAAAAAGTACTGCCCACTGATTGATCGTTTTTGTTCGAAAGTATATTCCACGCAGAAATTTTACAAAGAAAATCTAAATAATAACGAAATAACCTAAAATTTATAATTCATTGGCATTTGGTCGCACACTTCGGCGACCACTTTAATGAAGGTCGGGAAGAAGGAGAAATCATTATCGCTTTTGGGGCCCGAAAACCAAATCTTCAGGGTCACCATTTTTTTTTAAGTTTAGGATTCCAAAAGTGATACTAGATATTTCAACTTTAAACCCCGAGAATACATGTCGCATACCATGAGAAAAATGATGAAAAATGTCGGGATTTTTAAAAAAAATCTGCCTTTGTGGAATACTGCATCAGAAGTCCTACTGGCTTTTTAATTACATTTTTCATTGTCATAAACTCCCGAACATTTTCGTGAATTATGTTATCGCCTTTAAAAGGAAAATATTTCCGGGTTTAAAAGGGGGCCCACAATGTTATTGGGGGACAAAATAGATTTTAATTGGGGAAATTTAAAAATATTCATTTTTTAACATACAAAAAATGGGGAATTTACTTTTGGATTTTTTTCTTTTTACTTCAGTCCGAAATTTTTTCAAAACATAATTCAATCATTTTTTTTTACCAAAAATACAATATTTACTTTTCGACCTGTCAATTGGAAGAATTTTTTTTCCCCCATTAAAAAAACATGCCCGATAAATGGACAAAATTTTACAAATTTTAAAAATTTCCAAAAAATAATATCTGATTTTTTGATCAAAAGGACTCCTTAAAAAAAATAACCAAATTTTCTTTTTTTCTTTTAATCTTTTCAAATTAAAACGTTACTTTTTTTGGTTTTTTTCGGCAAGATCTTAACAGATTTTCCCCACTTTGTGCCAGCACAAAAAACCAAGGCTTCTTCATCCGGTATTTTCCCACTTGGGGTTTTAAGGTAATTATTATTCATTCTTTAAGCGAGTATTTTACAGTTCTAAGGGCCCTTTTTTTCCAATCTACCCCAAAAATTTTTTTATTCCGTCAGGCATCTTCCTCTATTCTTCCCCCCTTCTTTTCAAATCTTTTGACGCCTTACAAGTTTTCCCTTTGGGCCCTTTCCCTTTTTCTTTAAAAAAGGGGTTCACTAAAAGAAAATTTTTGATATTCTGTCAGCATGCTTTTAAAATACCTTTGGGAGTTTTTTGGGATTTTAATTTTCACCTTGTCCCCAATCATTATCTGCCTAATTTTCGTTTAGTATTTTTATCAAACAGTTTTAACCGACAACATTTTCCCACAAATTCTTTTTTCAAAAGCTTTTTAATCGGGGTTTTTTGCATCATTTTTAATTCAAATTTGTTTCTTACTAACACAGCTCTCCACCATTGTTTTTATTTGTTTTCTTAGTTTTTTTTGAAAATTTTTTTTTTATAAAATATTATGAAGCTAATAATATTCCCTTCCCCAAAGCTTTTTTTTTTAATAAAGTCAAATTTTTAAAGATCCCCTGCTCAAAAAATCACCCTTAATTTAAATTTCCCTTTTCCCTACTGGAAATATACCTATTTCTGTTCTAGATCAACGAGTTTTCCCCTAAAAACCATGTGTCTTGACTTAACATTATTTATTTTGAGTCTCCATTTTTATGTTTTTATTAATTTCTGGATTAAATTTTAAGATAAAAAAAAAAATATTTTTTTTTTTGCCTTTTTTTCAAGTGATACGCTGACTCCAAAAAGCGGGAAACCCAGGGGGAAAATTTAAAAAAAGGGTTTTGCAGCCGTTCACGAAGTCTTAAACGATATCCACCAACTTTTTTGTTATTTGGATTATGAAAATTTAATCAAATTTTTAAATTTTGTTTTACCAGTTTTGGAGGGCTTATTGGGTTCCTAAAATAATGAAAATTTTATTTAAACTCAAGTTAAGGGGTAAAGAACTGTTTCGATGAAAAAATTTATATAAAAAAAAGATTTTTCTTTAAAATCTTCTTTTACTAGTTTATCACTAGTTCATTAAGAGAGAGAAATGAATCTTTTCTAGGATAAAAGAGGGGGACGGACCGAGTCTTTTTTTTTGGGATGCGGGGGTTGGGGATGGTTTAGAAAAATCCCCTTGCATCCCTTTTTTGAATGAATGTTTTAAAAAAATTTAATAAGGGACTTGTTTATTAATCAATATCTTCACAAAAATGTAGCCTTTCAGAATGTTAGCAAAGGGGCATGATAAACATATTTACTTCAACAAATTTCGAATATTTATTATATAAATACATGGTTTTAAAACCAAGAATTTTTTTTTCCTTCTCACTAACTTTTTCCCTTAAAATTTATCCTGAGCATGTTAACAAACACTTAAACATTTTCTTCGATCCTTACGTATATAAATAATAAAATGGTATAAGAAAGTTATATAAGGGGAAAAAACTGCCCCTTTTTTTGAAAAAAATCATTCCCGCCCCTCTGGTGCCCAAAAAAACTGAAAAAAAAATTGCAAAATTAAAAAAAAAAGTCCTCAAGGTGAACCAAAATTTCTTTTTTGGGGATCCGTGATGCTAAAAAACCCAAATTTGGGAAAAAAAACGTCCGTCTGTCCGTCTTTTTAAACTCTAGCGCCAAAACCCATGCAAAAGTTTTTTTCCCAAATTGAAGAAACCCGTTTTTTCCCCTGACCCAAGCTTTGGATTTTGAAAACATTCAAAAAATTTTTTTGGGGGACTATTTGATTTTCCCGGGACTTAAAAATTTTTTTTTCAAAAATTCAAATTTTTTAAAATTTTCTTGAAAGGACTTTTACTCAAAAGTAAAATCCCTTAAAAATTGAATATGCCCAATTTTCACGGTTAACCCCCAAATTTTTGGGAAAAATCGCAAAAAAATTTAAATTTTTTTTGGGTTTTTACTACAACTACAAAATTAAAGATAGAATTTTTTTAAAATGAAATGTTTGCTTATAATTAATTTTTTAATAAGGCCACGCAATTTTTTTAAAGGTTTAGTTGATTTCGCACAATATGGCGTGCAATATTTCCAATTTTTAAAAATTTTACATAAACAAGATTTTCTCAAAAACGGCCCCAAAATTTTTTAAAAATTTTTTTTGGGGGTAATCCCAAATGCAGCCTATCCGATGACATAAACGAGTTTTGTTCTTTTTATTTTTTTAAAAAATTACACAAATGAAATTTTTTTGAAATACCCCCCACGCTGTTAATATGAGCTTTTGAATAGATTTGTATAGATTATTTCTTGAGTAGAAGTGCTTCAAATGACTTTGGGAATTTTTTAAAAACTCAATAGATTCCTGTAAAAGGGAGCTATTTTGAACCAAAAAGTTAAAAAATGTCAAAAATGTATTTTGTGCGGGATAGATGTCATCTGGGGGGGAAAAAGGAAAGAACCTTATGTAGCTGGCAAAAACCCTTTAAAAACCAGTCCACAAAAAGGGAAATTATAAACATTTGCTGAAAAGTCTGTCCCATTCTGTTAGCACCTCTAGTTTTTTCTTTTGGTGGTAAATGTAAGCATTTTTTAATTTTTTAAAAAGAAAAAAAAAAAAAAAAAAAAATTAAAATAAAAAACTTGACAAAAGAACAGTGAGACACAAATAAAAAAGTTAATTAAAAAGGACGTAATAGGGGGAAAATTGGGGGAAGGGGAAAACGAACGTACCAATGAAAAACCAAAAAACGGCCTATGAACGGGAAAAAATATGGAGTAGTGAATGACCCAAAGCCCAGTAATCGAAAGTACATCAAATTCTTTTAGTTTTTTTAATGGTTTCTTGTTGAAAAAAAAGGGAATTTTTAAAACATTCTCGACATCGTTATTAGGATTTTTTTTTCATTGCTCTCAAAAAAAAGCCGTTTGGATATCGTACGGGTTTAAACGCGTTTCCCTTTTGAAGCCACGCCCCTAAGCGATTCCCAAACCAACACAGACGTACGTAAGCATTTCCGTGAACTTACTCAATTAAGAATCTTACGAATTTTGTCTTCAAACTCATTGCTTTTCCGTACTTCTGCAATTTAAAATATTAAATAAATTCCCCTCTAAGAGACAATAAGAAAGAAAAGAAATCTGCGGCACTAAAAAAATATTTAAATTTTATTAAAATTTTCCCAGTTCAGTACTATGAAATTTTTTGCGCTTCGGTTCAAATGACCTCCCTTTATCGCCTCTCCCCAAAGGTAAGATTAGAGATAACGTTGGGCTAGAAAAATTTCGCCCGGCCCGACATTAAAGAATTCTTTTGCTAAGTAATTACAGAATCTAAGAAACTTTTATTGATTTTAAGAAAAATCACCTATCATTACGCAGTTATTATCTTTTTGTTCATCTATCACTTTTTAAAAAAAATAAACTCTTATTTTCTCTGTTATTGGAAATTTTTTCTTAATATATAACAAATGTTACACTTTACCACTTTTTCTTTTTTTTGAAAACCCCTCAAACGAAAACCCTAAATCCCATCCCTTTAAATTATTAAAAGGGAAAAGTATTAATTAAAATCTCACACATTGTCAACAAAAAAAGTTCCAAAACAGGCCAGGATTTGAACCCATCTTCCAGTTCTTCAAACAAGCACCTGAACTACATGACGTCACCCCCCGCAGTCCATAAAAATTTTTAAACATATTGGATGTTTGACGAGGATACTGGTTGAGTTTTGCTAGCTGAAGACGGGGAATTTGCTTGCAACAAAAAGAAACAGAAAAAAGTACGTTTTTTAAAATTTGGTTTTGAAACGTTTTAATAGTAAGAAAAAAAAAAAGGGTTTTTCATTGAAATTTTTCCATTTAAAACCATTTTTAAAAATTGAAAATATTCCCCGCATTTTTTGCACAAAAAAATGCCATCATTTAAAAGAAACCCTTTTTAAATTGTTAAAAAAAGGAAATTTGAACAACAAATTTCTTTGAAAAGAAAAATTGTTTTCTTTTTTAGTTGTAGGAAGACGCCCCAAAATTTTCCCAAATTTTAAAAATTTTTTCGAAAATTCAGATTTAAACCCAAGGAAAATTGGGAACTATGTCATCCTTCAAGTGTATTTTACTCTATTCTTACCAGAAAATTAGGAGCCTTTTTTTGAAAAAATTTTGAAAATGCCCGAAATTTTATGAAAAAAGTCCCCCCAAATTTAAAAGATGTTTAAAAATTTTCCCAAGTTTCCTCAGCCAGAAAAAACGGGGGTTTCTTAAATTTGGGAAAAGGATCTTCTTGGGGTTTTTAGGCGCTCTGTGATCACAGACGGATGGACGGACGGTTTGGATAAACCATTTTCGACTCCAAAACGTGTATTACCGTTTTACGAAATCGTTTTTCCCTTTTTAAATTACATAACTTTTTTATAAAACGTATACGCACGAAAACAGTATATAGTCACATACGAATATCCCACTTATACCGTATTTCTTGCGTATACGAAAAGAAAAAACGAGAAGTACAAGTTTTGTTTTGTGCTAAAGTAACGAATTATCATATTTTAAAATCCATCAAACGTATTACAGCATTTCCCAAAAGGTGAGATAAAAAAAAAACAGTACTGAGATTTTTCTGCATTACTGTTTTTCTTTTAAAGGGTGATTTTTTTTTTCCCAAAATAAATTCATATTGCAAAAATGAATGTATTTATCAAATCAAAAAAAGGGAAGAAATTTGTCAAAACCCGGACGACGTTGTGAAAAAAGTCACAACTTTGATATCAATTACTTAAAGGCCCAAACCCTTTCCCCTCATATTGACTTACGTAAATGATGACAGGGGGTGACAAAAAATAAATGCGGGGGAATACACGAGCCCAAAACCCAACTGAAAAACCTTTTTTCGGGCTCAGTGGTCAGAGCAACGGGTTTAAATCGAACGATGGGGTTTGTTTCCCTGCCCGGGGGGAAAATTACATCTTTAGTACTCAATTAATACGGTTATCAGGTCAAAATTTGGATATCACTAACGAACGGGATAAACTTTTCCCCTATTTCTTTTTCCCAAAAAAAGGACAGAGTTGGAAAATTTTTTTGAAGTAATTTGAAAATTATGTCAAAACGTTCACTATCTTTTCCAAGCGGGGTTAGGTTAAATTTTACTAATAAATATAAATAAATAAAATTTGTATAAATATTTGTAATAAGGCGGTATCAAACTACTTACACATTATATAGTATAAAAAGTTCAGCAAAGATCTTATAAGAAAAAAATTACACGTTTTTTGGGCTAAACATTCTTATTTTTTTAATTCTCAACAGGTAAAACAGAACGCGGAACAAAAAAAAAAAGGGCATCGACAGGACTCATCAAAATCCGATTTAAAACCCGGTGTCAAACGTTTTCCCAGCTACAGAGGGGTTAGGTTTTCAGTAATCGGGAAACCCTTAATGTATCTACGAATACGAAATATTTGTTCTGTAATTTCTCCTTTTTTTCTCGGGGAAAAGTAACTTTTTAAGACGTAATAAAAACCATATTCTCAAACATATTCGTTCTCAAGCAGTACAATTTTGGGGAAAAAGCAATAAATTTGGAACTGATGTTTTTAACAATACATGATAAATATTTTTTTATCTAACTCCTTTTCAAAATTTTTTTGAATTTTATAAAAATTTAAATTTTTTAGATTTAAAAAAACGACTTTTTTTCCCAGACATTTTGAGATCCGAAAATTGCACCCCTTTTTTTCCCATATTGAGACAAATGACAGGTGATTTGTGCATTGGGTCACCCTACACAAGGGGTTCAATTTAAACATTGGATATAACTAAATATTTAAAATTCCTTATTTTCTTTGTTTAAAAATTGGGGCTGATTGAATCTCACCACTTAGTCTCAGTCTACCCCCCCCCCCAAAAAAATAAAAACCGTATCAAAACATTGTTTATTTTAAAAAAGGAGATAAAATAAAAAAATATTGATTTCTTTCCCTGACCACGTCAAATCGTACTTTTTTTATGTTTTTTGGGAAATTTATAGTTTTTAAAAGTGGCTCCACCTACCGAAACACATTAAAAATTTTTAAAAAGACCATAAAAGAAATAAAAAATTTTCAATTTTTAAAAAAAAATTAAAGGGGTTTCTTTAGCATTTATCACAAAAGGGACAAACACAAAAAGGTAATTTTAATGGGGTTCGTAAAATCCCTAAGGAACTTTTTTAAACGGGAAAAAACATTTTTTCTCAATTAATAAAAAAAACAAGAAATTACCTTTATTGCAAAATTTTATAATAAAACCCCACAGACTTGTTAAAGGTTTGATTAAACTTTTGAACTGTTAAATAAAAATTACTAAATGATTTAAAATTCTTTTCAGACTTTTTTTTATTATTTCTAACGATTAAAAAAAATATGATAATAAATTGCAATTGAGACACTTTATTTTTGCTATCTCTTCCAAATTTCGTTTCGTCCATTGTTTGGGAAAAAAAGATACCAGCACAAATATTAATATAATCACATTATCGTTTACAAAAAAAAAGTTTTTTCCTCCGCAAGAATTTTGTAATGTTTTCTCGTGATGATAGTGATTAAAATTTTTCCAGGCATCGGTAAAAAAACATATTCGGCAGGATTTGATCCCGGGGCCCCTTCCTCTATCTACTACCCTTTTAAAACCCCGGAGCTATCACAGGGTACCTTACAGCACCGATGGGGGGGTGTTGTAGAATGAATTTATCTTGAAATTTATTGTTCTTATGATGTACAACATTTGGACTTTACGATGATTCCCATTCTTTATAAGTGGGGAATCATCAACGTGTTCCCATTCATAGTTGATTCTAAAATTTGAAATATTTCGATTCAATGTCTTTTGTGTAGGGGCCCCGCGAAGTAGCTTCATCCTGCGAACTGCTATCTTGCCCCCCCCCATATCTTCAAGGTGATCTCCCCTTACGCGATAAGGCCAACCGTCGTCGTGAAACACCAGTCTGAAATACAGAACCGCGTAGTATTAAGGGAAATAACTATTTATTTTTAAAAATTAAGACAACTAAAGAATTTCCGGAAAAAATTGCATTCGTTATTCATGAAAACTTTTAAACCCAAACCTTTAATGATATAAATGCCAATATTTTAATTATCTGAAATAGTTGATTGATTGCTTCTTAAAGAAATTTTTAATGCTTTAAGTAAAAACGAAGTAGGTACTACAACAGCACATACTTTCTTTCTAATGTCCTTCTCCCCAAAATTATACTATTACATGAATTGGGAAAAAAGTTTTCAAATTAAATTTTTTTTCAATTTTGTAGTTTTGAAAAAATTTAAACCTTTTTTTTAAATTTTTAAAAAATATAGAGTTTTTTGAAAAAAAAATGACCAGCGCCTCGGTCAGATAGCGGGGGGAGGCTTCTGGTCGTCTCTGATGGAAAGACAAAACTGGGGCCCTTTTCGGGCCCCCGTCTTTTTAAAAAATTTAAAACCAATTTCAAAATATTGGACATATCACTACTGGGAAAAACACCATAACAGAAGAAAAAAAACACCCCAATTCAAACTCACAGCGTTAGCAAGCTGACCCCGCGTACCTATGACGTTAACCCCTGGCTAAAGCGGGTTCTGTTTCAGTTGCCACTTGGGAAAAATAGTTAAATATAATAAAACCTATGCTAAAAAACATAATCGTTTCAATATATTTTTTTGTTTTTGAAATTTAATCCTTTTTTTAAAAATTTAAAAATACTGTGATATATAATATAATATAAAAAAGTATAATATAAAGGGAAAATTAAATATATTAATATAATATAATTATATTTTAATAGAATCGTTTTCTCTATAGAAAGAAAGTAAATTTTTCTTTTTCCCCATCGTACTTCAGTAACACAATGTCATAATAAAAATGGAAAGGGACTTGCAATTATTCGGGAAAAGCCCAATGTCTAAAATAGGAATTTGAAAGAATACTAATGATGCTAAAAAACCTTTTTTTTCTCAACCCTTTTTTTCAGGGAAAAATGCCGAAAATACTAAAAGTTTTTGAAAAAATTTCACATGATCTTTTTAAAAACTTATCTTTAAAGAAAAGTTTCATGAAGGGAAAAAATTTAAATTTTTAAAAATTTTACTTGGAAGGAAAAACCAAAAAATCCCGTTTTTTAACGAACATGAAACTGCAATATTCTCTTAAATGCACTTCCCACTATCCAACCATAAAATGTAATAAAAAATTATGGAGCCCTTTGTTTGAACATTTGAAAAAAGTCCCGGGGCTTCATGTAAAGTACCCTCCCCCAATTGAATATCGGTTTCAAATTGAAGGCGCTCGAATCAGCCAGATCGATTGGGAGTATCAATTTTGGTGAAAAATCCGCTGAACGGGTTTTGCCGCTAGCGTTGTTGGGACGTACGGACAGACATTTTACCGTCAAATCGATTTTGGGGCTATCAATCACCCACAAAAAAATGGGTTCTGGCTACACCACGATTTGGAGGATTTTTTCTTCTAAATTTACAAGTGGATTTATCCATTTTTTTTTCCCAAAGGGCCCTTTTGCGTTTTTTTGCAACCTTGCCGTTTTTTCCCTAGCATTACTCTTTTCTACTCCTTAAGAAAAAAGTGCAATTGATCAATATATGAGAAAAATTTTTGATTATGCGTTCACGGGGTTTTTCCCTTTTACTGCAAAACAATTTTTTAAATTTTGGGAAAACTTTTAAAATTTTTTTAATTTTATTTGGAAAATTTGTTATCCGAGAAGAAAAAAGTAAAGAGTTCATGAGAAATTTTGGGAAAAAGATTAGTAATTGTAACGTTGAAAAATCCCCGAGATATTAATAAAGGTGACATTTACTGGGATTTGTTTAAAGGTATATGTATTCGAATGAAGGGTAAAATAAAAAAAAAGAGTTCCCTTTTCAAAAGTTTCAATAATGCAAATGAGCAAAAAAAAAATACCCCCCGAAATATTGGGTTTCATTGGATTCAGAACCCAATGAACTTTTCTAGTAAAATCAATTTTTAAAAAGAATACATTGATTTAGAAGTATAATATTTTAATTTTTTGCGGTACCATGCTTAAAAGGTCCTTTTCCTACAAGAGTCTAAAAAAAAAATCATGTTCCCAGAGTCTTTTTTGGAAAAATTTTTTTTGGGGTTCGTATTTTAAAAAAATTTTTCCCTTTAAAACCCCCAAATACCATTTTTTTCTTGATATCATTGTTTCTTTGGTGCTGCGCATTCGAGTGTAAAAAATAGTAAAAAATTTAATGAAGTCTTAACTCAATTTAGGCCAATTAAATTTCCCTCCTTTTTTCCTCAGCTTAAAAAATGGAAAAATTGTAATGAAAGAACATTATTTAAAATTTAGTGGTACTCAGTTTTTAAAAAATATGTTTATTTTACCAACGAAATAGAGAAAGTGGAATAAAATATGTATTGGCTACAATGAATATCTTGCAAAATTTAAGGGAAAACACTGAGAGAGATGAATATTAAAATTTTAAATAATAATCAATTGTGACCATATATAAAATTTTTTTTGATTAAATAAATTTTGTTTTTTAATTTCTTTTTTCCCAGGGAAAAAAGTCCTTAGGGGTTTTTTTGGCAACATTATTAAAAAAATCCAAAAATTTAAAAATGTAAATTTTCTTTGCAATTGGAAGTTGTTTTTGTATATATTTTTAATTTCTTTTAAAAACTAGGTCTTTTAAGCCCTGTATTTTATGTTTGGGGTTTTTTGTGGGGGAATACGGGGCATCCGAACACTCTATTTGGGGGAACCCGCGGCCCCTTTGAACCCAGGGGAAACTACGGCCTTGTCGTCCATTTCCTCTTTCTCTCCCAGTAAAAACCCTTTTACATCATATATCCCAAAATCAAATACATCGAAGATTCGCAATTTCCATCATTTGAATTGTTTTTTTTCCTTTGTCCCCCCAAAGTGGGGATAAGGGGGAAATGAAAACCCCTGACTAGGTAGTAAAGTTGGCCTGAGGGAAACCAGAAAAAACATCTTTATGGTTTTTATTCTACCAAGATTTTATCCCAAAGTTGCATTTTGAGTGCAAACAGAGTGGGGAGAACTCTTTTCAAATTTACAAAGGTCCTTAAAACCCTTTTCGTGGTCATCCCCTGGCTCTGGGCCCGGAAAAAAATTTTATTCACCTTTGGGTCCGGGGCTGCCACTTCTCCCCGGACATCTCTTTTATTACCCACCCCCCCCCTCAGAAATGAAGAACAGACCTTACTGTAAAGCATGCTCCTGTTTTGGGGTAATGAAAGAACCAAGAAGGAAGCTTGTCGACTTTGAGGGGATGCTGGCTACTGACCTCCCCAAAATCTTTTTTAAAATTTCTTGCTTTTGGGTTTATAAATCTAATACGCGTGAAGGAGATGATTTTTAAAAATGCCTTTTTTAACTAATTTTTGCTTTTTAGTATCACCTTTTTGTCATTTTTTTTCATTTTAAAATTAGTCATTTTTTCTGTTTTACTCTTTTTTAAACTTGTAATTAATAAAACCATTTTAACTGACTTTTTACTAATTTTCAGAAAATTTGCGAAAAATTACTAAATTGAAAGATAGTTGAGCACAATAAAAGTTCTTTTTTTTATTAAAGAAGGTTTTTAAATTTCATTTCTTTAAAATTTAAAAAAGACTGGTTTGGTTTTCCCAAAATTTTAAACTTGTGATCTCATTGAAACTCTTTGGTTTTTTTGTGTTTTATCTAAACCCAAAAGTTTTTTTCCCAAATTGAAAGCAAATTAAGTATTGGGATCTTATAGTTAAAAAATTTTTTGTCATGGGATATCTTGCAAAAGGCTAAAATTTTTACAATTAATCATTGAAAAAAAGGACGGTGTGTTTCCTTGAATAAAACCCTTTCTTTTCTTCAATATCGATAACCGTGTCAAGGTTTGGATTTTAATGGAAGGCCTTTAATCAACTAAACACTCCCGAAAAAGTTTCCGGGGGGCATACAAAACCTAACATAAAAAGGAAAAAATAATACGATTCCGGGGAAAAATTGTTCCCTTAAAAATTTTTTAAATTTGGGAAAATTTTCCCAATTAAATTTTTTAAATCTAATCTCTTTTAAAATTTATTCAAACAAGTTTTTTTTCTTTCTTTAAAAACCCGTTTTTAAAAAACTACATTGATTGTAAAATTTTTAAGGTTTTTAAAATTTTTTCTTTTTTTCTCCTGGGTTTTTTAAAATATTTGAAAATATTTAACTTAAGTTTTAAATTTCCCCAAATTAAAAAATTAAAAAGGGTTTATTTATTAGCTATTTATTTAAAAATATCAATTATTACAATTTTTATTAATATATAAGTATATGTTGAAAATAATTAATTATGTTTTTATTCAGGCATATCAGATTTTTACTGGCCCCTTTTATTACCTTAATTAAAAAAATAAATAAAAAATCACTGGGGAAAGGGTGAATAAAAATTTTTCAGCAGTGTAACAGAAAAATAGTAACATTTGGAAAAAAATATGAAGAAAAGACAATTATATTTTTGAAATATTTCTAATGAGAGGTTCCCCATTTTTATACCGATTATCACTATAAAATTTCATCAAATTTTTCAAATAGTCTAAAAAAATATTAACCCAAAAGCAATTTTTCAATGATAATCTCCCTTGGGGGCCCGCAGTGATTTTTAATTTATTAACAAAAAACTGCCTTTTCCCCCTTTTTAAAAGAAAAATGGGCGATTACATTTTTAAATCGTAATAAAATGTGTGTTTTTTTTGCATTTTTAATAAAGGGGTAATAATGTCAAAAAACAAATTTTTAAATACGTGAAAATGAATTTCCCAAATTTTTGATAAAAATTCTATATTTTGTTTTAAATTTTATTTGGTTTTTTAAAAAAGATTATGTAATAATTAAATGCCTCGCTTTGAACCATTAGCATTTTTTAAAAAAGTTTTTAAAAAAAAAAACTTTTAAAACTATTTTTAATCTGCCACAAATTTCTCTTTAGATACATAAATTGAGTTAATTTTCCCGGTAAAGGGGCTGATAAAAATTTTTTCCCCCCCCCGTAACCCCCTGCCCTTGGTTCGTGGGGTCCCCGGGGGTTAGGGGGAACGTATGCAATTGGCAGAGTGATCCTCGCCCCGCGCACCAATGTTTCGTTTCTGTCCCCCCCCTGTTCCTCCCCCATTTTCCTTTTCACCCCCCCCTTCCTGTTTCCCCCGCTCACGTTGGCGAGGCAGCGTCCCGACCTCAGAAATTTCTCCGCCCCTTTTAGATAAAAGGGGGGAAAATCTTCGAGGGGGGGGAAGGGGGAGTCTGAAACTTGAGCAAAAACCAATGATAAAACGGATACGCCTCGGCCAAAGGGTTGGAAAGTGTCTAGGGTGGTTGTCCTTTTGGGGAAAAACCAGATTTGGCCCACAAAAGGGATCGCCCCTATTCTGTGGGGGTGGGTATACGGTTAAGCCAATAACTCTTTTGTCGTCAATTCAAACTGCATTTTAAACCATATATACCCCAAAAACCCGTTTTATTTTTCTTCACAGGTATTCTATTTTCCTTTTTTGCAACATCAGATTATTCTCGGAACAGAATTTTTGATCGACGCCCATCGACTGTGCCCTCCGCGCTTTTTCGTGTGCGCACGCCTTTTTATCAAAAAAATTAAACATTCCCCATTTTTGTTTCTGGTTATCATTTTTACTTAAATAATATTTGATTCCAATGTGTGAAATATATTTTCGCAAATGTACTACTAAAATTAATAATTCCTGAAGCGAAAATTGAAGAAAACGCGATACGGAATGCCGCAAGTGTTTCTAGCGAGAAGTTATGGACGCGCTCGCCATAGTGTAAATGATCCATTATAAATTAAAGTAACGGTAGCCATGGACAGAGCGCTAACGTTTGATAAGCGTTCTGGTTCGATTCCTGAGACAAACATGACGATGTAGCTTTAATAAATATTTTCAGTTTCCATAGCTGTCTGGCAAAAGAGTCAGACAGACTAAATAGTCTTGTTATGGTGAAGGGAAACAACATGCTCGCCACATGTCTCCCACGCCCTGGCGTGGATAAATAATTTTAAAAAATTGGGTCAGACAGGAACACCACTAGGTGGCAAAAGTGAGATTAATCTGACGACAAATGCCAAATACACACATACATATCTACATATTAAAGGGTCTTTTGGTTTCTGTAACCTAGTACTATTTTGTGTGCTTTCTGACGGTAAAGAGAAAATAATGTCATGTAACTTGCCACGAAAGGAATGTTAATAAGAATTATTTTAAAACGTTTTATACAATATTTGCAATTGAAATATTGTTGTGGTTTCCTTATGTAAAATAAATAATGGAACGTTCTATTAGTTTTAATGTGATGTGTGCTTCGGGTCAGTCAAGGAAGACAGCGTCCAGTAACATTTTATTAAAACCATTGCCTGTTAACCGTCCATCAGTCGTTGAGTTACAGCAGTTGTATGGTTCAGCTTAGCCATCTCGTGATTGACAGACGTTCAGATTTCGATTTAAATTGCCTCTCAGAACATCGCTTTTTAACGCGTTTCGCCAAAACGAACTTCAATCGTCTCTGCAGCCTTCCGTGACACGAAGGCTTAATCCTTTCATGTGTACTATTACAACACATTAAATTCGAGAAACCTACTCCCAACATATCTCATTCCATCGTTTAACTGAAGGCAGAGGTCTTCACGTGACTGCTCGGTTCCTGCACGGTTATTGGCAATCTCGCATCTGAATGGTTCTCTATCGAAGCGTCGGTGATAGTTGCAGCGGTGAGGGGTGGCCAAGAGAGGGGTAACGGTCTGCACATATGCTATGGGTGTGTGTCTGGCGGCTCACTAGCGTTTTGAAGCACGAGACCTTCCTAGCACGCCGCCACCTAGCTAAGGCGACCGGGAACCGTGTTCGTCCTGGCGTGCAGAGAATTTTGCATTCGAGCTTCTTGACATGTATATGCAGTCGAAACACTCAGTGATTTCGAGTAGGTGACGTAGTTAATCTGTTCTCTTATGTTTTCAACAAGAGAACGACGACTATCCTCGACAGCCAGAACAATACAGGAATATCCCCAGAGTCTTGTAATCTGTAGCTTGATTTCGCGTTTTGTGATCTGTATGTAACAATCTGCTGAGAACTGAATCTTGGCTGTGAATGCAAAGCACTTTTTTATGTTAACTACAAATTCCTCCTGCAGATTTATTTACACCTCATAGGAGGAATTTGTCCTCAGTCAGTATTTGTGTATAAAACGTTAAAACATACAATAAAAGTACAAGATATTTATTTCCAAAATGTGAAATAAATTGACAAGACTTAATTACTATTATGGTTCTATTCTTTAATTGAATAAATTTATAATTACTTGAAAATATCAGCATATATCTCGAATTTTCAACAGCTTGTAGTATTAATTTTGATATTGTAATAGCAGTAGCTATTGTAATAAAACAATGCAAATATTCCATTGAGGATATTGTAAAATATTATGATTGACAAAGCTGAATATCATTTAATATGGTTAATTATTTCAGAACCTGATCATAAATTTGCGTATTATAATTTCAATTACATTTGTTTCTTTTTAGTAGGTCATTATCACCTACTACGTACTTGTACAAAAGAGGAATTCCGCGCAACGGTTGCAACAGAAAGTGGCGATTTTTCGTCGAAAAGCTATTGTGCAACCTGATATCAAGAAAAGGTTATTGTTCTATGTAATAAATTACTTTCGCAAAACATTGTGTTTTAGGAATTCACGATTTGTGGGTTCTTGATACCAAACCGTAAGTTTACGGCAAAGTGTCTCTCAGACTGTCCGCAGGAGATCAACTCTTCAGGTGATTTTCTAGAAAACAATATTCTATTGATCTGGAGCAAACTCAAAGGAATATGAAACGAATATTTAGATTTTGAAAAGTATTTTATATGAAGCGTTAAAACCTTTTTAAAATTTTCTCAAAATTCCTAAAATTGTTGACATAAAATTTATCTACAACAGAACAATGTACAATACTTTAAACAAATGGCATAGATCTCATTTTCGTTTAACTCGAAAAAGTCAGAAAATGAAAAAGTTGATAATTTCTTCTGTATTTTTCCACAACTACAAAATTAAAGATTGAGATTGAGAGAAAGAATGATTTCATTGCTGAAATCTACTTTTCGAAGACAGGACGGTCGGTAAACGGTCTATAGATTTGTTCCAAAGTACGAAGTCGTCGTTTTTGAGTAAGTTTTGTAAAAAAAAATTGGCACGTTTTAAACAATTATTTCCTCAAAAACTGTTTCGAAAGATTTATTTAATTTTTTAATTTCGTATATGTACAACGTATATACGGAGTAATGTACGTAATGTAGAGGAAGTTATGTAAAGCTATGGAAAACGATTTCGAGATTTCAACGGAAATACACTTTTGAGTACCCCTGATACAAAAAAAGTCGTTTGTTTTTCAAACGGCCGTCTGACCGTCTGTCTATCGGTCCGTCCGTCTGTGAACACCACTAGCGCCAAAGCCATGCGTAAGATATTTTTCCAAATTAAAGACGCATCTGTCGATATGGCTCGAGTCTAAGTTTGAGATTTTGAAACTTTCTTTAAAACTTCGGAACATTTTCAAATTTTTCTGAAAAAGGCTTCAATTTTTTAAAAATTTCTTGTAAATATAGAGTAAAATACACTTATAAATATAGTGACTGGTACATAAATATCGGCATATAAATATAGTGTCCATTTTTCACGGTTAACTCTAAATTTTCGAAAATTGCAAGTTGGATTTTTTCTGGCGTCTTCCTACAACTACAAAATTAAAGATACAGATTTTTCAAAATAAATTTGTTGTCCATAATTAGTTCTTTCATTAAGATCATGTACATTTGTTTGGAAAGTTTTGTAATTTTCTGCATATTGATACAATTTAGTACAATTGTAAAAATAACAAAACAAGAATTCTCAAAACGGTTCCAATAGTTTTTAAACTTTCGGAACGGATATAGCTAAATGTACCTATTAGATGACATAAGCGCATATTGTTGTATTCTGTTCATTTTTTCAAAGATTACATGCATGTAATTTTTTGACTAGCCACTACATAAGGTAATATTTATATTAGTTGCAATTTCTTCACATTATTGCATTTAGAAGTACATGTGTTTGAATAATGTCATAAAACGTCTCAAAATCTCTCAAGTTTTCTGTGAAAACGAGCTGAAATTCCACTTTGAGAAACGCTCAAACGCCATATCCTCAAATCGGCTCCAATTTTTTCTTTAAACTTTTCTACGGTAATTGCACTGTTAAAAATGATATAAACTCCATTTCGGTGTTTTTGTTAAACATTACACAAATGTAATCGTTTTGAAATACCTCTCATTCGTTTTATGACATTACAAACGATTTGTATACATTATTACATTTGTAGTGGAAGTGTCAATGACTCAAATGAACTTTTTCGAAAACTCAAAAGATCTGGTAAAGAGTCAATTAGTATTTAACTTTGTCTGAAACGATATTTCTTTAAAACGGTTCTAGATTTTTAACGAAAATTCAATGCACGATCTTCTTTAATATGCTAAAGTAATATTTCGAATCTACCATTAGAAGCTGAAAACTGACAAACTTTAAAAATATATTTTGGTCAGCGATAGATGGCAGGTGGCAAGAGCGATAGATGGCAGGTGGCAATGATATCGCTATCGCCAATTGATATCGCTAACTCAAGGCCAAAGAAATGAGAAAACTATAGTATGAGAAAGTCTGTGCTGTAGTAGCACTAGTTCTTTTGGATAGAGCAAGTTAGTTATAAATGGCTCGAGTACTACTTTCGGTAACTATGTACATTTTTCAAAATGGCAAAAAGCAATATTAATAATAGAGAATTTTTATTTGTAAAATCTGTTCCAATTTATAGATCTTTAAATAAGATCATGCACAATTTTTTGAGGAAACGAGTTGTTTTGTATAATGTTTGCTTGAATAAATTCAGTTATAAACAATTTTCTTAGAATCTGCTTGAATTTTTTCGAATGAAACAGTACGCTTATAAAAGTAGCGCAGATCCATTTTCGGTGAACGCTCAAGATTTTTAAAAATTGCAAAATTTACCATTTTAAAGAACAATAGTGATAATAGATTTTTCTTTGATATTGTCTGAGATTCAATATTTGATATTTAAGTAAGATGGCGTACAAGTTTTCGAAACATGGCTACATTTTGCGTACGTTTTCCTTGAAGTGAAGGCGATTAAAAAATATTTTATCGCAAAAGAGGATGCTAAATGTTTTTTACATTTTCCCGAATATAACAAATACGGTTAAAATGTAACAGTTTCCATTTTTAACACACTAAATTTTCGAAAATTTTACAAGATACAAATAACGCGAAAAAGTATGTTGTTTTGTCACCTCCCTATAGCAATACCATTAGAGGATCTGTGTGGTAGGGATTATATGGAACATGGAGATTTTTGAAACAAGTCTCATTTTGTAAAATTCTCTTAATAAAAAATAACACATTAATTAAGCAAATAATTTTGTTCCAATGTAATTATTCCTTTTCTAATAAATATGCTTTGCCTTTTAGGAACTTTTATGAATTGATGATATTGATATGAAGCTAATTTACAGCGATATACTTTAGTTATGGTAAATGAATTTCACGTTGTACGCGGTCGATTATGAGAGTAATTGATTATGTCCTCATGACCTAAGTTACTATTAGACGAGAAATGGTACATTTTCATAAAATGACATTTCTTCATTTTGATTCGTTTCTGATTTTTTCAGACAACATATTTTTCAAACTCTATCGCGTGAGAGACAGTGACCAGTCTTTCTTTTTACTAGTGTAACTTACGACACTTAAAAATTCAAGAACCGGAGTTGCTATGTCATTAGAGAGCACTACTTAGAATTGAAAGAAAGGTAGATCGTAATTGAATTATCAATGTATAAAAACGAAGCAACTACCGTGGAAAGCTATATGTGACATGCGATATACGTGCTATTGATATAGGAGTGATAAACACGTAAAACTAAAATAAAACAAGGAGGGCATTCATAAACTATTTCAGAGAGAGGAGACAATTTATTTCGGAATGTTTTTATAAATATTGTTGAAAAACTTTTGTAAAGAATGTGATGTAATGCTGCAATAGATTCAATGACGAGATTTTGTCGAAAATACACATTTTGGGCGTCCTGCACATAAATAATTTTTTACGTCTGTCCGTCCGTTTGTCAACAACACTTGAGTCTTAACCAGATTTCATTGAAAATTGATATTGCCCGATCAATCTTACCAAACTTGAAACCCCAATTTTGGGGAGTACATCACATGAAGCCTTTAGACATTTCCAAAATTTCCTCGAAAAAGGGCTAAAATGATTTTAGTTGGCTTTCCCCGGAAATTATGGAATTTTATTATTGACATTTCTATTTTTGTAGAAGCACCAACAAGAGAAGGGAAGGTAATATAAGTTGTAGCGGTAGTGGTGTTGGTGTTTGAAATGACTTATAAATCTGCATCAAAATCACGCAAACCCACACATATTTACAAGTCATATAAAAAAGATACATTCATTTTTAGAGTCAAATCTGTATTTTGTCTGAATTAAGACCGTTTATCAACGACGAACCCACCACGCGTATCAAAATTTTCTCGAGGCAAATATAATTAAACCCACGGCGAAATGTCCGAAGGAAATTAGCAGCAACTGAGATGATTTACTCCAAGATCAAAGCGTTCAAATTGTTCGTTCTAGATGTAGCCGGTGGCCTGGAACAAGGTTACGCGCCAAGCGCCAGCTGGAGTGACACGGTGGACGCGGGGGCGTGAGGGAGGAGCGGGACCGGAAGGTCTCGCCAGGTGCATCAGCTGGTCTCCGAAACCCGGTCCCCGGATCCGGAATACGCCCTGCTCCCGCCCAACCCCGTCCATTCCCACCCTCGCTACGCCTCCGCTCACGCCCGCAATCATGCCCGCACTCACGCCCGCGCTCACGCCCACACTCATTCCCGCTCACGCCCCTGTTCACGCCCCGATCGCCCCGCCTCCGCTCACTCCCGCCCCACCACGCCCCTGCCTTCCCTGAGGCCCCGCCTCCGCTCACGCTCCGCCCCTACTCACGCCCCGCCCCACGCACGCTCCTACGCACGCCCCACTCACGCCCTACGCAGCCCCCACTCACGCCCCACTCACGCCCCCACTCACGCCCCCACTCACGGCCCCACTCACGCCCCCACTCACGCCCCCACTCACCCGACTCCCCCGCCCCCCTCACCCCCGTCCCCACTCACACCCCCGTCCCCACTCACACCCCCGCCCCCACCCACCCCCCCGCCCCACTTACACCCCCGCCCCACGCATGCCCCCGCCTATGGTCACTCCTCCGATTTCGTTCACGCCCACGCCCGATTACATAAACGCCCCTGCTCACGTCCCCTCTTCGATCACGCCCATCTTTCACGTCACGCACACGCTCACGTATCCGCCTAACGAGCGGGAGCTCACCCACCCACCCAGGCACCCGCTTACGGTCCCACCCCCGGTCACGCCGCGCCTCCACTCACGCCCCTACCACCGCTCACACCCATGCTCGCGCCCCGTCCCCGCCCACGCCCATGCTACCGCTCACGCCCCCGTCGCCGCTCACGCACCACCACCCCGCTCACGCCCCGCCCCAACCGCCCACCCACACACCACGCGCCCCGCTGTCGCGCGCTGCGTCCACCGCGTTCGCGTCCCCGCGGCGCGGGGCCGCCGCCTCAGAGAGAGGCCATGCGCCGTGTTGACCCAAGCGCGTTCCGCAGGATGGCGCAGTATATGGAGGAGCTGACGGAGCCGACGGCGCTGAAGATCAAAGCAGACTGCCACGGCGCCACCTACCCAGTGGGCGGGTTCCGCGTGCAGCCCTCCGGCTGCGTGGTGACCAGCCTCTTCCCGGAACACGCGGACCGCATCCGCGCCTTCGAGGTGCGCCCCTCCGACATCTGGATCATCTCCTACCCGTGCGGTAAGCCTCGCTTCCATTTCGTACGACAAGGGAGTGGCAAGGGATACACTTACACTTACGAAGTTAGCAAAGGGGCTAAATCTACATTTTGCCTCAAGTAGAAAGAAGATCACCTCAACATTCTGCTTTTTATCGCTGGGTAGCGATGTAAAACGAGAAATGTAGCAGTTCCGTATTCAAAAATCTATACGTCAATTACTTGCTTGATACAATTACTGTTGTAATAAAATTATTCGGTCGAACAATGTGACAAAACAATTACAATATGATTAGCGAAAATTAATAATTATATGAATACTAAATAAATGATGTATACAAAACTACCAACCTCAGAGGTTTTCACCAGGCTTCAAAACCCAAATTCTCGTGTTCAAATCTGTTTGTGACGTATTTCCAGTAAGCGGAAGGTCCACATTGCCGATACCTTGTTGGCGACATGTTGAAAACCGCGGTGAAATGTCCAGTAAAATTTCGACAATTCCTGTCCTACATCGATTTCCTGTCGCGCAGTCAAGGAACGACGCAAGCAACGGATGTAGAAAATGTGACGTTGCGATGGCAATCCATGATGGCGGATATAGAAGTCAACAAAATAATTGATTGCATTAAAGTTCTATATTACAATTTCTCGGCAATATAGTCCATGTTGAATAGGGGTAATGAACAAGTTTTCGGAGACAAACATAAGTATAATAAAATAAGATAAAATTAGGATTTGAAGAATCAGAGGGAAAACAACTGAAGTGTTTTTGTTAACTCATTTCAAGTTCCAATGAAATACACTTATCGTATATTCAACCTCACAATTTTTCAAAATTTAAAATGGTCAAAACTTCTGCTGGTAGAACCTGTTTTTCGGTAATATTCTCTAGTCTGAGATTCATATAGTGGGCTGTCTATTTTCTTCATTTTTTATATTTTTATGTACAAGTTTAAAAACGTGTAAGAGTTGAAATCTCAAAAGAAACTTTAAGAGTTTAAGAAATCAAAATTTTACCATAGTTCAAAAAAATAGTGTGTACATTTATAGAATAATATGATATAATGATATATTTCAGGTCATGTATTAACGCCTTAAATAGATGATTATACATTTTCTAGCCCTTGTGCTCATTCGACTCTCAGGTACGAGTCAGATTAATTAACGATTGTTAAAATAATTTAAATTAATCGCATTTTAAAACGAGTCAGATTTCACAAATTGATGCATGTCATAATCATCTAAATATTTCGTACCATATTTAAACCTTTAGACAGGTATTCTCTCTTCGAAAACAAATATGATCGCAAAGCTGACCACAACACTCAAAAGTACATTTTAAAATGTTTGATTTTAGGTACTTATATTTCAATTGAAAACAACTACAAAAATAAATTAACAAATGGAATTCATAATTCAAAAACAGTGAGTGGTAACAATAATTTTAAAATTCTTTTTAGATAGAGAATGAAAATTACTGTCATAATCATATGAATAGGTAAAAAAAAATTTTGGGAAAGACCCCATCACCATCAGTTTTTTAAAGTTGTGTTTACTACTGAACGTCAGTATCTACCTAACTATTTCGTATTACGTTGAATTACAGAAGTAAATCTGTTATTACTTGTTTTTGGACGTGTGATTACCCCGTCACACAAACCTGGGAAGCCCCAAATTATGGATAATTCCTATCGGTGGTGGGTCTGTCTTCAACTAATATTCATTTAACAAACAAACAAACACACTCTTCATAGTTTTAAAGAACAAGTGACATATATTCTTTCCAATATGATCCTTCGTACACCACGTTCACATATTCTCCTACGTGATTACTTTTCCTTTTTGATTACACAATGGTAGCTAACCCTACCTAAACTGCAGTTTTCAGAATAAGTACTTGATCTACATTTACAGAAACAAATAGTAAATACATATGTACACTTCTCAAACAAATTATATCTTAATGAAACCACAATTACAATTTAAATAACCATCCTGAAAAAATACATACAAACAATATACCAAAATTACTAATCCCTTTTCCCAATCTTAAAATACTACACTCAATATTTACACTTAATATCAGTTTTGCTGACCTCGCAGTAAAATTCTGTTTACAAAGTCTCTGACTGTTCATGAAATAACGTTTTACCAGAAACAATTTAACAGCTTTCATTCATGTTCAAACCTTTTTACATAGACAATTCTTCTTAAATGATTTCAAATAACATCAAGTCAATTATGTATGAATTTAGATAAAAATTATACACAAGGACGACTTTTATCAATAAACATAAAAATTATTTAGATCTGATTTCTCTTTCGACTGCAAAAATAAATTTTGGTTATCAAGACAATATTTAGTAAAACTTGTCCGATCAATGTCTGTTACTGAGGAAGCTCATATTACAACGTTTTAATTTGTGCAATCATAATTCTATCTTGGGAAAATTTCCAAGCTGCAATTTAGTAAATATTCTTTTTGCTTTTCTGTGACTCACGACCGGCGAAATTTTCCCAAACTGGTCCTCGCGCTGAGTAGACGGCTGTCGAGCGACGTTACGCCCTGGTCGCGTTGTCCTGCGACGGTTCGTGCGCTCCTCCGCGATGAATCGAGTATTTTACGCCTTCTCCCGTTGTACAGCCCAGTTAAACCACAGCTTTCACAAGGTGATGGTCGCGTTAGAATGCAGTCCAAAACTCCAATTATAACTTGTTTTAGTGAAAGTTGAGCCAGTTGTTGAATAAACTATGCTTTTTGGAATTATCAAAATTCTCCAATAGAATTTTCGAAAAAGAAATCCTATAAAAAAATGAAACAGAATAAAAAGTAGAATAAGTAACTGCCAAAACTAAAAATGAAAAAGCTGTAACAAAGAAACAGAAACAGTCCTATGTTACAAAAATCTCTTCTATATTCCAGCAACGAGAATGTAGCAACGTGGTTTTATAAATTCATTTTAGTCCACTACCACTGTATTCTTACATTCGTTGCATTACTTGTTTAATATTCCCATCGAATTTTACGTAATCTTGACATATCACAGTGATTAATCCCATGAAAAATACTTAGACAAATTTCCTTTTAATAAAGCTTAATTTCTGGTATTTTCCACGGGCCCCGTCGGTTGTTGGGTGGAATAGTACCATCTAATCATAGCGTCTCGATCCGGAAAGAAAGCAATCTCGTCCAGTCAAGCCCCATGCCACATTCGCATTTCTACAAAAATTCTGATTTAGGCGAAAGACGTTCAGAAATTTGTTTCAGGTAACGCCACTCTTCGCTACCTAGGAACTATTTTAGGCAAGATGTCGGTATTGGGCACTTTAATATTTCTTTGGGCATGAGTGAGCCGATGACAAGCGGTTACACTACTTGGCCTTCGATTGAAATCAAACCGTGAATATCTGAACGCTTGGCAAGGAAGGCAGGAGCCTTATAACAACGACAAGATTGCTAAGTAATACAAAAATGCGTAATATTTAGGCCCTTTTCGCTTTGTACCTTTTATTTTCAAGTTCATGTGATTGAAAGCTTCAGATAATAGATATTTAAAACTAGAGAGTTATTTGATGTTTTTTCAGGGGGACTTCCAATCCGGGGGTTTTCTAAACCGAGGGGTTGGAAGTCACCTGAGACAGAAACATCAAAAAACGTCAGAAGCATAGAAAATTTTAGGGTTTCGTATAACACTTAGAACACATGCAAACAGTTGCACGCCACATATGATTCAACTAGTTCTAAAACAAGTCCATTTCAAATATGGCTTCATATGTCGAGGATAAATAGAATAAAGAGAAGTTTCCTCACCTGCAATACTGTGGCTCCATTGTGCCAGATAAATGATAGTGATTATCATTGCATTTCTTAGTCAAAATGTGAACAGACAAGAATGTATTAGATCGTTTGAAATTGAGTAACAATGGCTATGTACAAATCAAATAGGACACTTCGTCCTTTTACATCCATCTCTCTTTAAAACAGTTAATCGGTAAATAAAGGATAGGCCAAAAAGAAAGAAATCACGAAAATATCTATTGAGGGAACATTTCAGTGTTTGTGTTGTGTTATAAAGAGAAAAACCCAGCCTCATACACAAACGTGCGTCGAAGTTCCACAGCAGGCGTGCTGAATGAAATTTGCGGAAACTCAAAAAAAAGTTGTTCTCTGTTAAACGTTCTTCTTCTGCATCAGCTTATTTCTTCTCACTTTCCTCTAGGAAGGGTTAAAGTGAGAGCACAGACTGTCGTTGGGGCGTTTATACTTCTGATTATTAATTCCTTCACAGGGAAGTCTAACGTTATGAGTCTGTGCAATTGTAGTTCACATGTATGATTTACGAGAATTTTTGTACTAATAGCCTTGAGAAAGAGTCCTGTTTCCGTGAGCACAGTGACGGAGTTTAAAGAAGAAAGTAAAATAAAATGTCGTAATGCAGTTCCACAGCAGTGTCAGTAATACTGCTTAGTTCTTCTTGATACCACGACAAAATGAAGATATCCCCGAGAAAGCTCAGAATTTATTGGACCCCAGCTTTAATGCTTCTGGAAAGTCTATTCTTTTTTATTTCAGAGTAAGGAAGTTAAAAAATCGTATAAACCCAAAACCTACTTCCTACAAGGACACGACACGCCCTGAAGGTTGAATTTGAAGTATTAATTAATTAGGAATGAGAGACGAGGAAGTCACCATCCTCTTCTGTATGATAGGGATACAAACTAGTGGCTCTAAAACCACACGTACTTTCTACCCATATTTTTACACAAACTAAAAGCAAACAAGTACACGAAAATACTGAATTTTCGAAAAGGTACATGAACTTATTTCAAAATTTATCTTTAGCGAACATATTTTATTAAGGCAAAATATCTCTATCTTCAATATTTTATTTTAGGAAGACACCAAAAGTTTGAATTTTTGTAATTTTGAAAAAATCGAGTTTTCAGGAACATGTGACCTGCACTGTCTTTAAACTTCCATCACAATCCATAAGATTAATAGAAAGGATGGAGCGTTTTTGAAAATGACCCAGGATATTTATGTAACGTTCCAAACCCCTAATGAAAATATCGGTTTCAAATTCAAAGGACTGCGGCACCTCCAGATCGATTGGGGAATCAAGTTTGGAGAAAATCGGATGAACGGTTTAGTGCTCGCGTTGTCCACAGACGGACAGACGGTCTTACGGACGGACGGTCGGAGGACAGTCGTGCGTAGGTCGTACGGACGGTCGGAGGGACGGACGGTGGAGGGACGGACGTCGGGGACGGACGGTCGGAGGACGGACGGTCGGAGGGACGGACGGTCGGAGGGACGGACGGTCGGAGGGGCGGACGGTCGGAGGGGCGGACGGTCGGAGGACGGACGGTCGGAGGGACGGACGGTCGGAGGGACGGACGGTCGGAGGGACGGAGGTCGGAGGACGGACGGTCGGGGGACGGACGGTCGGAGGACGGACGGTCGGGGAGGACGGTCGGAGGGACGGACGGTCGGAGGGGCGGACGGTCGGAGGGACGGACGGTGGAGGGGCGGACGGTTGGAGGGAGGACGGTCGGAGGGACGGACGGTCGGAGTGACGGACGTCGGAGGACGGACGGTCGGGGGGACGGACGGTCGGACGGACGCCCGACGGGCGGGCCCCCCGGACAGCCAATGACGACGCGGACAGAGGCAGACGGGAAGACCGACAGGCAGACAGGCAACGCAAATAGACAGGGCAGGCAGACAGGTAGACGGACAGGCAGACAGACAGGCAGAGATGACAGGCAGTGTTTCGGCATCATTAGATTTTTCGGCATCAAGGTTCCAATGGATTTGGGCTACATTATGTTAAGGGGGATTTTTAATTTTAGCAACTGGGGTTGTTGGGCTTTTTCGTGACTAGACCCGAATAAGAGTTTTCTCCTAAAAAACGCTTTCACGCGCAGCAATACATAACTTGGTCTACTTTGGAGAAATTTAAAAATTGTTGATGCAAAATTGCCTGTGGTGTCCATCCGCTTTTCTGTCAGCACACGCCCTTCAGACATTTTCTCCAAATTCATCTCTGGATTGATGGGTCGAACTGTTGGCCCAAATTGATACGGATAATTTGATTTTAAGGGGACTAAGATTAGAGACTCAAAATTTTCTACACTTTTCAAAAGACCCCAAATTTTAAAAATTTTTTTTGGAAAGAACTCATGATTAAAACTCAGTTTTCTTGATTATTAAGTCTCCTTTTCGAAAATTTCCAAAAGTTTTGAAATTGTTGGTGCCATCCTACAGCAAAATATAAAACAAAAGAATTTCATTTCTGATTTAAATCTTACTTCAGAGTTAGATAACTAAATAAAGGTAAGCAATTTTCGAAAATGCTAGTAGTTTTCATTTAAAATTTTACGTGTAAGTTTGAGAAACATAGCCAATTAAAATTTCACATGCATTTAGTGTTTATTTTTCAATTAGGCAAAATAACTGTTAAAATGGCCAAGAAACCGCTTTCGTTTAACTATCTGTGTTTTCTAAAATTGTCAATGTTAAAAATTCGCAGTCCTCCTACAACTACAATAATGAAGATGGAGATTTTTCTAATGAAATTGTCCTTTAAAATTAGGTCTTGAAATATTGTTCCAAAATCTGAATTTTGAAAAATTTCAAGTGCAAACGTTAACTTTTTTAAAGGTCGGAATTTTTTTTTGCATGTGAGGCTGCCAGTAGGGGTTACAGAAAGGCGTAATAAATCTAAGAATCTAGATGGAATTTTGGAGAAAAGGTTCGGTTGGGTTTCTTTTTCAAGTTTATGGATTATATAAAATTTAGTTAATAATTAAACATTCGGCTAACTGAGTGTTTTAATGTTGGATGCACTGCAGATAGCAGACATCTGAGCATGCAATGATCAGTGCTGTTATGACATTGTAGTGAATTTTAAAATTTTGGCCGTGAATCATAAATTCCGGGGAGAATAGGTACTTATTAATTCCAACTTTTATGTTGCTGTTAAAATATTCCTCTTAGCTTCCAAATATGCAGTTTAATTTGTTGTTACACTTAATGGTGGGGTGAGTAAGATGTTTCATGATTGGGCTTAGTTGCCAAAATTGGACCACAGAGTTGACTTTATTGAACAGGTCCAATGTTGAAGAAGCGACCAGAACTGATGAGGTATATAAATATATATCAGTTTACACATATTTAGAAGTTTACAAAATTTAAACTGTCTAAGAACCCTGCTTCTGGATGAAGGTGAAAACAATAAAGAGAGTTTATACACCAGCCATACACACAGACTAGAAGAACAGTCGAAAAGCAAAGCAAAAAATTTTAGCAGAATAAGAAAACAGAATTGTTCCAGTAGTTTACAGATGTTGTATACATATGTTGTATCCAGATAGTTCTCTATGCCCTCTAAAGCAAAAAACATATAATCTAATATCTGGGCTTGGGATGGTGAATTGGGTTCACACATAGTGTTGAAGTGAGCTCACAATTAAGACAACTTCTATATGAGGTGAAAAGATGGCCAGTTTTTGTATGTCACGTGTATAAACAGAAGTGGCTATATTAAACCAAAATCATTTAAACCATATAACGCGCTGTATATGACCCTGAATTAAATGTTTTTATAATGCTAATTACAAATTGAGTCTAACGATTATGTTTCCGAGCCCCGACGTGTTTATGAAAGAAATTCACCATTTTTTATTCTCCCAGTGTTCCTCTGATGTCTCCTAAACTTGTCCTTCCACCGATAGAAAGTGTATATTACTTTTGTGAGTTGTTCAATGGTGGTTTAAAATAGTTTAACAAGAGAGCCTTCATTTCTTTAAAAGACCTTCAAGAAGAACAAGACGTCCCCTTGTCGATCCCAAGAATTTGAAATGTTTTCGTGAATTAGTACGGAACTCTTTTGGGTGCTTTACTTTCGAACAAAAGCAGCCATTTGCCGCGAACCTTTTGTTCCTGGGGGGACCTTTTTCACAAGATGGAATAGAAAATACTTTATTATTCAAGTGATGAGGGTTTTTAACTTCCCGAGACGATGAATTAATTACTTAATATATAAAAAATGTGGAGACATTGTAGCATGAAACCTACTTATAGGAGACTTTTAGAATTGTAGCATGTAAACTCAAATAAGAAATAAGATTTTACAGGAAATTAGAGGAAGCATTGATTTTATGCTATCGATACCTGAAATTGGGGTATATTCTAAATACCATTAATGTTTTTTATACCCTTATCACTATTGACAAAGTAGTGACTGAGGAATTACGCGACTCTGCCGCATGAAACATTTGTTGTAGGTTTATATACTTAAGGGCTTGAAAAATATAACATTATGTTGGAAATATGAAAGTGATACATTTACTTATCAAAACATTTATAAAATTATTTGATGAAACATTAAATAGTCTTTTATAAAATATTGTTTGTAGTCTACGTTTTAAAAAAAATCGTTACAAAAACTCTGTGAAGACATGCGTAGATGCAAAATTATTACCTCTGGCACAACACGTCTGAATGTACTGGATTTTTCACTCCTTCTTTACGGTCGCTTTTCAACAACTTGGCCATATAACGACTACTGTGCTTTTAACT
>CAXIVR010000363.1:0-16617 GCA_964035755.1 Teleogryllus oceanicus | reverse complement strand
CAAGTACAGCAGTCGCAAGTGCAAAGTGCAAGTGCAGGCGTGAAAGTCGGGGCCGTGGTGCAAGTGCAAGTGCAAGTGCGTGGTGCAAGTGCGGGTGCAGGCGGCGTAAGGTGCGTGCAGAGTGCGGTGCAGGTAGTGCAAGTCCCAGGCGTGCAAGGTGCGGCAGGAGTGCGGGAAAGTGCAAGTGGCAGGTGCAAGGGGCGTGAGGGTGCGAAGTGCAAAGTGCAAGTGCGAGGCAAGTGAATAAGTCGTGTCAGTGTGTCAGTGTGTCAGTGACTGACGGACGGGGGACGGACAGGGACTGGGACTGGGACGGGGACTGGGACTGGGATGGGGACTGGGAGGGGACTAGAGGGGGGACTGGGATGGGGACAGGGACTGCGACGGGGATCGACTGGGACTGGGACTGAATAACAGTTCTAATAATCAATACTACTGTTCATTTAGAAATGATTTAAATATTATTGTTAAAATGTCTAATGCATCTAGCAAATTCAGGTAAAGGGAAATAGAATTTTGGTCTGCATTCTCCTTCCACATCAGTCCAACTGCAATTTAAACAGGCGGGACGGATATCAGTTCCCTTTTTTCTTTGCTTCAGCTTGAACAGTGAACATGAAACAGAAAGTCAAATGGGATAAGAATTTTTATTTAGCAGGTAAAGGGCTTGGTCAGAAAATTTTCACTAGTTTCTGACCAAGCCCTGTTAACCTGCTTTCAAATAATTTATTTAAAAATTTTGTTAATAAAATTTTATTTTTTTTTAAGGGAAGTAGTGTGTGATTTGAAAATTTCCCTTCAGACTAGAACATGTTGTTAAGCGGAATGCTTCAATTTACTTTTAAATGTATGTATTGTGTTTATGTCTTCAATATCATGGTCAATTTGTTGTAAAAGTGAAATGCCTCTATTAGGTACTTTTTGATAAAGTGTAGTTTGAGAATGGGGGAAATATATGTTATCCTTTTTTAAAATGTTGGTTTTTTATAAAATTTTTAAAAATGTCTTTGCCATGACATCTTTTTGAAAACCACTACTTCAAATAATACATTTGTAATGGAAGAACCCTTAATTAACAAGGTTAAGACTCGCAGAGTGGGGCTTTTTTGCAGTACTTTTTTGGATAATAAATTGCAAGGTCTTTTGGGGCATTTCCCCCAAAAAATTATTCCATTTTCAATGTGAGTGCACATTTAAAATACATTGTCCCAAAATGTCTCAACGTTGACCTTGATCTGAGGTGTATAGACATAGCCAGATTTGTGGTTTATTAAGAATTGAAATTGAAACATTCCATTTGTATCTTCTTGGGTTCTTAGTCTGAGGGAAAGGGAGTTTCATAGTACATTAGGGGTTGTTATTTATGAGCAAATGCTGAGGTTTCCTTGGATCAGGGATCCATGAAATTTTGAAGACTGTCTTGTTAAAGTGTTGATGAGTTGTTGTCTTGAAATCATTTTAACTAGTCCATGCAAGGTTTTGAGTTTTTTTCAATGATTTAGTATTGCTATATGATGATGTTTATTCATCTGCAAACAAAATTATTTTTTGTTATTTCTAAACCAAAAGCATCTCAAGGTATATAAGGTATAAAATAATGGCACTAGGATGGATCCTTGCAGGACTCCACAATTTATCATCTGAGGACAGGAGTAGCATAAGTAGATTTTGTTTTCTTTAATGGGCTGGAGTAACTTCTTGGTTATGATTTGATAAATATGATTTTATCCATTGGCCTCAATGCCCGGACTCTAGCATTCTAGTTTTGATAAAATATATGATGATCAATAATGTCAAAGGCTTTTTATAAATCCAAGAAAAGGCCAATGGGAATTTCCTTCTGATTTAGTGCAACAAGTATTCATTTAAAAAGGAAAAGATGCTGTGTCTATGGATCTATTACCACTGAAGCCATATTGTGCATTTGAAAGGGACATTATTTGCATTGAGAAAATGTTTGAGTCTATCATTGAAAAGCCTTTCCAGAATTTTTGGAAATCCTGATAGCGGGGAGATAGGTCTGTAGTTCTTTGGGATATTAATTATTGCCTTTTAAACAATGGTTTAATTTTTGAATTCTGAACACATATGCCTATAATTGCAAATGTGAGGTGTGGGTTGCACTATACATGGAGCACTGTGTTTGATAAGAAAATCTAAAGGTTTGTCCAGGCCTGCTGAAATTTATTCTCCATTTGTCCAATGATTTCAAACATTTCAGAGGGTGGCTTCATATAAAAATATGGAATTTACAATTTGTGTAACATTGTATTTGGTTGGTGTTTTTTATTGTTTAGGAATGCTGAGAGATTCATTTTTACCCAGCTGTAGTTTTTAATAATGTCCCACATACCCTTCGTTTTGTTTTATGATTTGAATGTACTTATTACTTGTCATAATTTTTGCTTGTTTGATTACTTTTTTAGGATAGAATTTTGTTTTTTGTAGTATGAAATGAAGTTGGTGTTACATCTGTTTTGTGCTAATATTCTATACATATTGTGTTTTCTTTCCCCATGACACTTTGATGCCTTTGGGAATCCAGGATTTCGTTTTTATTTTGAATCTTTTTGAGTTTTTAGGAAAAGTGGATTGAAATGTCTTAAGTATATATTTATGAATGAGTTAAATTTAGATCAGTTGCCTTATATACTTCATTCCAATTTGAATCTGAGTAAGTTTTGAAATTTCATTATGTTTTCTTGGGGAAAATAGTTGAGTTTCTTGGAAAGTTGTCTCTTCTGTAATTTTTTTTTTATTTCAAAATGTGAATCTGGGCAATGTGGTCACTGAAGCTTGTGATAAATGTAGCAACAGAAAAACTATTATTATTTGCATCTATTATTATTTGATCTAAGCAGTGCTATTATTTTTTAAAATTCGGTTGGTGTATTTTTGGTTGTTTGTAGATTGTATGATTCTAGTAGGTCTTTAAATAGACTTTTGTTACTGATTTGTGAGGCAATTATGTTGGGAAATCACTGCATAGAATAATTTTATCTGTTCATTTTTAAAGTTTTGTTAGAATAACTTCGAGATTTTTAAGAAGATTTTTAAATTTCCCCAGTTGACGGGATATGTGATAGGGCATTTTACCAGTTTTCAGAGTTAAGCGTATGGATATTTAGTCTTTTTTTTTTATAAGATGAGTGTTTTTGCATACAAATAATAGTATTTTAAAATAAAATCATACCCACCATATGCATAATGTCATTTTAAATATTTCGACATACGCAGCAAAGAGAAGCCTGGTATGTTTTGTTATCTAGTTGTTTTTTGGGTAAGGGTTTTCTGTAAACAAATATTGAAATGTGTTGAGCTTTTTCTCTAGTAATATTCTACATTGAGTTTGCTTTTCAGTGACTGACATTTTGATAAAGAAGGGGAAATGTTTTTTTTTGGGTGTATTGTCTGTTTTCCTGCTGTTTGTTTACAGGAGGGGATTTCAATTGAAGTTTACTTTGATGGTTTAAAAAGTGTAAATACTTTCCCCTATTTTTTGTTTATATCGGGTTCATGGGGTTAGTAAAATGTTTTCTTGAGGGTTGTCAAGATCAATAAGTGTGATAGGTGTTCCTCTGTAGTCTGTTTTGTAGGTGGTTCACAATTTTCTTTTTGTTGTTGAAAATTTGTTGTGCCGGGGGGCGGGTGGTCGATTTTTTGTGTTGGGGCATTTTTGTTTTTTTTAAAAAATTTCCCTCTGTATAAAAGTGATCCAGTGTTTATGCATTCTCCCACCTCTACTTGAAAAGCCCCAGTATAAATTGAAGTTCTCAATTGATGTGCCATTGTGGCACTACGAAAATATAATTAGAATTTTAAAGGGGGTTTCTCCTAAATGGGGGAAAAGGTTCCTACTACGACTGTCAGCAAATTTTTTAAAACTTTAAACTATTCACAGTCCCACCCTCAAAAAAAACACAACTTGAGTTTTGCATTTTTCTCTAGTTAAAAGCTGAAATTACATTCTTTCAAAATATGAAATAAATATTTTTGAAATCCATCTGGTGGTTTTATCTAGATGTTAAAAGATAATTCTGGTTTAAAGTTTTAAATAAAAAAATATACCTACATATATCTCATTTAAAAATTTTATTAAAAAAAAATGTGATGGAACAGTTATTAAAGTTTTTCCACCAATCCATAGTATATAGCTTTTGAGAAACTTGTAAAATACAAAAAAGAATAAATAATAGTAGTAAAAATACATTTCTAAAAGATCTTATATATTCACTACTTCACCGGGAATATAACTCTCACTTGCCGTTTTTGGGAAAAAATACACATTTAAAACCCAAATCTACCTAGAAGAAAAAAATTTTTCAAATTTTTTAAACCCCTTTTCATCATCGCCCATATTCCTGTTAATTAGAAACAGAAATTGGGAATCCCAAAAGGAATGTCATCATAAGGGTCATCCTGAATTTTATTATTATTGCAACTCATTTCCCAATCAACAGTTCAAATTTTTTCTGTTTTCTTAAAAGTATCGCACATAATAATCCCAAATATAGCAGTTTCAGAAAAAATAGTTTATATTAGAACTTTTCCCAAAATTTTCAAAATATTTTTTTTGTTCTTTTACTTCCACAGTAATCTATTTTATTGTTTCCCTTTCTTTTTCTTGTTGCTTTAAGATGGAAAAGGATGACACTGATAATATTTCAAGTCTCCACCAACTTTAATATTATAGTAAAAATAAAGGGGGGGGAGAGACAGAACTAAACAAACTTTTAAATATTCATCTTCCCCAAAACTATATGATTATCTATTTTACAATGATTCATCAAATAGTAAGAATATTAACAATTATATAATAAATATGAAAAAAAAAATTTTTATTCTCGTTTAATTTAAAAAACTTTGCATTTCAATTGAAAATTTTCAGAACCCCAAGCAAGAAGCATTCATTCTATTTAATTTTTTGTTTTTTTCAAAATATGAATTTTTTAAAATTTGAACAATTTTAATTTTTAAAAATGTTATTCCCTTTTATAATTTAAATAATGGAAACAACACGGGTAATTTTATTGCCAATTGTTTTATAAAGTTATTTTAAAAAAAATGAAATTAATTTATAAATGAGGTTTTTTTTACATTCCCCAAATTGTTAAAAAATTACTATCAACGAATGCCCCTATTTCCATTTCATAAACGGATGTTCCCAATAAACAAGGTGAAAATCTTTTATTCCTTAAAAAAACCTATGCTGTCATGTTCCTTAATAATATTTATTTATTTTGACTTTGAGAGAATAATAATTCGCATTTGATGAAACCACCTTATGTATGAATCATCTCTTCCCCTTTATCTAAACTTTTCCTCAAGCATTCCCAAATTAAATAAAATTATTTACGGACTACTTGCTGAAGGAATCATGGGATCAGATTTTAAATTAGGAAATGAAAAAAATAATTTATATTCCTCAAAAGGTTTCTTTTTGTTTAATGCATCTTTTCCCCTTAAAAAAAAAAATTAAAATTTCACAGAAAAGTAATTTGGATACACAAGGAATTTTAAAAACATTTGTAAAAAAAAACATACACTTCCTTTATTACAAACATCATGATTTTTGTCACCGGTTTCTTTTCTACTTAGAATACAAAAAAATTTTAAGGAGAGTAATAGTTCAGGAAAAATAATGAAAAAAAATCAGGATATTTTGAACCCAGTAATAAAAAAAACAATGGGAATATCTTAAAAAAACAACCACATCTTCCATATCTTGTAGAGAATATTGTTTTAAGAATAACAAAAGAAAAATAAGTAATCCCAAAAAAATTACAAATCTCTTCAATACTTTTCAAAAATTTTGACTGATCTCACGAAGAGACTAAAACCACAAAATCCAACATCATATGCTTCCCCAAAAATTTCCGACACGATGTTTATTTCCGAAACTTCTTCCAACGAAATCCTCAGGATAGTCAGTAAACTATAACATAAATATCCATCTGGTTTAGATGAATTTTCTGATTTTTTTATTAAAAAACTCGAGCACCTGCCTTTATACGCTCGTTAACTCACATTTTCAATAATTCTTTATCACGGAATATTTCCAGATTTTTCAAAACAGTAAAAATTAGGACACTTTTAGAAAATGGGAACAAAATGACATTCAAAATGATCAGCCAATTTCTCTCTAACAGCTTTCTCAAAAAATTAAGAGGCTTTTCTATACTCAGATAAAGCTTTTCTCAGGAAAAAGCGTTTTCAGACTCAACACAGGGAAAGGGGGAAGGGGAAAAGAGGGGAGGAAGGGATAGAGAAAGGGGAGAAGGGCTTGAGATAACGTTTTATCGATGTACGTCAACAAGAAGAGCATTTAGCATTTCAACGTAGAATGTAGTTTACATATCTGAAACGCGTAAAATTGAGAATATAATTATCTTAAACACGTAAAAACGGATAAGAGGGAAATTAAAATTATAAGGTCTAGAATTCTCAATATATCACAACGCCTCTAAGCATGAAAAAATGTAAAATTTGCTCCAATTCTGACTAAGATTCATTGCAAAACATGAAAATATTTCAAAATATGGAAAGCACGGTCTGTAACAATCTGGTCAGGACACCCCTTCTGTATCTCCCAGCACGTGCTAGCACCGAAGGCTGGGCGACCTTGGTTGGGTTACATTTCAAATAATCGTTAAACACGAGTCGTAAAAAAATCTAAATTACTCGAGAAAATGTTTTTCTAACATACGACAATATGTACATTATTGGATTTGTCTTTTTACGCTCGTCATGATAGATTAAAAAATATATATAGTTCCGTTTGCAAAAAACCAAGTTACCACAATATCTCAAAATATGCAGATGATAAAATAAAATGAAAATATGCATTAACTAGTCCCTATCTCTCATTCATTTCCGTGAAAATTGTATTAATACTTCAATCGTTCAAAAAAAGCAGGAAGGTGCTAAGTTACGTGACTCACCCTGTATTATGAATCAGTAATATAACATTTTTAATATTAATGGAGATTTTAGATATTTGTTTCATAGGTATTAATATGATATAATTGTGGTGTTTCAATTGATGTTAAAGGATGGAGGATATGATTTAGCCCTTTTTCCCACAATAATATACAGCCCCAACACCTTTATTATTCTTTACCATTAGTGCCATACGATAACAATCAATGCATTTTAGTCTCATTTCTTCAAATTTTTTCTTTCCGAGCATTATGTGATAAACTCTTTTTTATGTCCACGAAGGGTTAAGTCCGTCTTAATATTTTATATAATCCATGGTGGAATACGGGAGTTTTCCCCTCTTTCCATCTTGGCATTGTAAAACTTAATTCTTCCATAATATATTATATTGCTTCACTTTTATTTTCCCCATATATGTACGTAAATACGGATTATATAATATCTTCTATAATATTCTATAATATCTATAATAATCTATAATAATCTATAATATTCTCTAAAACTACCTACAGAAAAATTATATAAAGCTGAGCAAAAAAAACGGCGGATAGTCGGCAGAAAAATTCATTGCCGGGACCTGACAACGAAAAAGTGGATAAATTCAGTTGGTAAATTAAGAAAAAATTATCTAACACGTGGTGTAGCCAGAATCCCTGTTTTGTGGGGCCTTGATGCCCAAAAAAACAATTGAAACAAAACGTCCGTCCGTCCGTTCCGCCTGTCTGTCTGTCAAGTTCGCCCGTTCGTCCGTCCGTCGAACACTACTAGCACCTAGACCGTGCATAAGTTCTTTCCAAATCGAAGAAACCTCTGTCCATCTGGCTCTAGTTGAAGCTTTGAGGGTTTTGGAAAACATTTTTACATTTGAGAGTACTTTAGATTAAGACACAGACTACAGTTCGGAACAAATTTAATATTTCTAAGTCACACTACCTGCTACAAAAGAAGTATTTTCTTTTTCTGATATTCCTTTTTTTCTTCTATAACAGTTGTTTGTTCCTTTGTAGAATATATGTTGAGGTTGCAGTAGCATATGATTTTCGAGGTGGAATCAACCATGATGTTGACGTTTAGTGGTTCCCCTGAGTCAGAAGAATTCACATTCTATATCATCTATCTTCTATACTAATAAAAGTGAATTCAACGACATGTAATCGACATCGATAGCACAAAAGGAGTATATAAATACATACGAAATTTTTACGGGCCCTTTTCTTCAGGGTTTGACGCAGTGTCCTGGCACAGTTTGGTAAAGATTAATGTAACACAAATACAGAAAATAAGTAATTTAAATAATGCCTTGGTAGACCCCAACGATCACTTTTATCGCATGTTGCTAAGATGTCTTTGTTTCTAATACATTCCGCTAGGGGCCAGAAGCGGTGCGCTAGATTATTAATAAGATTGTACAATTATTAAATTCTAATTGCTAAACCGTGTTTAATCATTAAATGAACAATTTATAGCACTATTTTTAACAGGTTTTTGAAGACTTTAATAAACAAAACAAATTAAAATCGTAATACACTGTAGGTGGACTGCTTGCAGTCATCACAAAGTGCTGCATGTCTTCTGTTGTCAATGAGCTGTACATTAACTTCGTTTAAACATAGCTACACTTAAAGGACAGAGTTGCAAGGAGAGGAACACTATCATCAATCAGGAGCTTCATTCAGACTTAAAATTTTGGATTGGAGCTCTCGATTGTCCCTCTCCTTTCAGCTTGTGACCTTGAAGTGCAACTATGTAAACATTAAACACATTTAAATCGGAAAATTTGTTTACCCGTTGTCAGTCCACATGGTGGAAAGCTTGAAGATGCGTGAATTTGTGCAAATCCACCTACAGCCATCACTTGAAGGGCCAGAAGGTAAACCCAAGCTGCGAATAGAGCAGGAGAATGCTTGGGGAAATACAAGCAAGAAGGGGAAAAATCTATATTGGCGCCAAGTTGAAGGAAAGAGCAAGAGAGAATGTTGTAGTTGCCAGTGTTATTTCTTTTAAAAAGTTCATTTCTTTTACATACATTTAGTTTTTAGTGTTGGATGTAAATGTATTCTATATTTTATATCTATTCTTGCATTTATTTCTATTCCCTATCAATTTTTGCTAAGTTTTAAATGTTTTCTCATTTTTGTATAACATTATTTTTACATACTGTTACGTTTCTAGGTGGTGAATTAAAAGTCTCGTATTATTTTAACAAAAACGTTTATTTTGTTTCTTAACACAATCACTGAAGACTTCACTTCTCTTGATTATTTTTTACCTACTCTTCTCTTACACACTGAAAGTCCTAAGTACTGGCCACAGTTCACTGCACTGATCACAGTTCGATGCACTGGTCGCAGTTCACTGCACTGATCACAGTTCGATGCACTGGTCACACTTCAGTCATGCCCACAGTGCGATGCACTGACCACGGTTCACGTCACTGGAGCACAATCACTGCACTGCTATTCACCGCGATGCACACCACAGTTCAGCTTCCACTGCGGACTTAAGACTGACTCGCGGTCGCCGGCCGCCGCTTTTTTATCTCGTCGGCCGCGTCGTTTTATACTCGTCGGCACTCGTCGAGACAATCCAGAACCTTCGGACACCGCGCGTTCTGGAATAATCCGCAAATCAGGTGATGCAACCCGCGCTCACAGGCAGCTCGTGGTAGCGCCGGCAAATGACGTAACCCGCGATCACAGGCAGCTCGAGGTGGCACCGCAGATGACGCAATATTCGTTACATACGTATGGTTTTAGTGTTGAGTGCAAATACATTCTATATTTTATCTATTCTTGCAATCTATTTCTATTTCCTATGTATTTTTCCAGAGCATACCATCAATGTATTTCAATTCTTATCTATTCTTGCAAACACATGCCGTTTGCATATCATATCATAAAATATTGTATTTATAGTTTAATGGTGTTAATGTATGTATATTGTCCCAAAAAATCAAATTTTGTGTACAGAAAGAATGATTAACGTATCCTCATGGATTACTGACATTCATTTAGACTTGTATGCTCTTGCACAGGGGTCCCTCAGAAGTGGAATAAGCTCGGGAATACAGAAACTACATCTCAATTTTTGCCCTGGTTAGAAAAAACTGTGTGTGTATTTTCATACAATCCACAACTCTCTGAGGTGGAACACAAGTTTCTGAGGTGGCGATTGTTTTGGTTGGGGAAGAACATGGGAACAGAGATATTATTTTAAAACATAGAGATAATTCTTTGCAGAGAATATCTGAAACTCATAGATCTTATGATCCACTCCAGTACCCTTCTGAAAGTAAACATTTTAATGAAGCTTATAAAAAATTTCAAAATTTTTGGTGATGTATGTTTGAAATGTTTATTATCGAGTTCAAAAAATAGACCTGCCACATTCTCACTTTTTGCTATGATTGAAGAATAAGATTAATTGAAATAGGATAAATCTTGCATAATTGCAGAAATTCCTAACCCACAGCATGATCCTACATTGTTCAGCATAGTAACTACAAATATCATTCATGGTCCCTGTGGTTCTTTAAATCCTTCATGGGGTGCATGAATGGACAATAGGTGTACCAAAAATTTTCCCCAAAAGATTAAAGGAAAACCCAACAGATGTTGATGGCTATCCCCTTTACAGAAGACGTAGTCCTCAAGATAGGGACACTGCATCTGTACAAAGTGGAACAATTCGACAAAATTCATGAGCGTTAGGACACCTGATACGGTCCCAAAAGCGGGAAAAAAAAAAAAAATGCCCAAAAATTATAATGTTCGGTATTTCGCGGGAATAAAAGATAACGAATTCTTTCAGGGAAAGTAGCGACCAGGGAAATTTCAAGAGAGTGAAAACATGAACACGGAAAAATTGAAAGAATCCGTTCTACAAATTTCTTATTCCAAATGGCCAGCACGAAGATCACTGGATCCTTGAACTTCTACCAGAAATATTCGTAAATTTAAGTCTGCTATGCGTATTCATTAGATGGCAGTTACATCGCGTTGAAGAATATATATCACCTATGCGCTGCTACAAATGTTTCCGTTTTGGACACACATCTAAAAAATGCCAAGGTACGGACGTGGCCTTCGGAAAATGCTCCGAGAGGGCCATGATGCTCCGATCATGCGAAAATCGACCACGGTGCATTAACTGTTGCCTCGCAATAACAATGATGTAGCACACGAAGCACGACCCAAGCAATGCCCAGAATTCCCCGTGCCAGGATTACGAAAGAAATTTGATTGATTATGGAAATTAACATTATTCAAATTAATCCTCAGAGATCAAGTATTGTAATGGCTGAAATAGAAATTTTTTTTGCCGAAAAAATTGATGTAGCTCTACTTTAAGAACACTATCCCGATGCAAGAGAATATCTGAAATAAGACGTGCGCATCAGGTAATTGAATACACACCTACTGCCAATGAGGGCAATGGTGCTGCAATAATTACATTCAACCCCAACATAACCGCGCTAAAATTTCAGTGTTGTTCGACCAGTTTCAATTTATGTTTCCAGTACAGTACAATTTTGAATCTAATGATGAACCTTTTATACGTTAATCGAAAATTCCTAACTTTTTAATGCACGTTATAGATTTCTTTGTCGATGCAATATATTTCCCAATATTAGATTTTTAAACCATTTCATGTATGTTTTTGTTTGAGTAGTTTTCGTTATTTTAGAAGATTTTCTGAAATATCAATATGAACAGGAACAACTCGATTGCCGGCGATACAAGGAATATTTTCCCCCAGCATGCTTTCTTTAAGTAAAGCAAAGTAGTTACAAACATGGAACAAATCCTATTATCATTACAACCTGCAAACTTTAAAAGTTGCAGATTCCCAAAATCCGTGCTTCTTTTGCTCAAAAGCGTCTTAACGAGATAACTGGCAGGTTATTAATTTCAATTTATAATAGAATATTACGAATCCAATACAGATAAAACGAGATAAAGCGCTGTATAGATTTTTGAAACAAGTTCTTGAGTATTTTCTTGTAATTGTTACCGCTGCTGAGCTCATTTCTAATCGCAATACTAGAATGGCAATGACGACTCGTCAGTTTGAATTTCTAGAATTAAATGTAGAATTTTGTTTAGTATTGTCTCGTACGTAGTTGGCAATTTCGACATACGACAGACTGCAAACCACATTGTTGAAATTCAGCTGAAAATGTCATGTCTAGGATTCATTACATTTGTTGCGTCATCACACGACGCAACCCTCTCCCAACCCCTTCTTGGGTGTTGAGCGCTATTGGAGCAATCCTCCGTTACTGTAGATATTTACTATAGATATTTCTGTCCGTCACGTCTCGTCGCAGTCTGTTGACAAGAGAACCGCCAGGTAGCATCTCCGCGAGGCGCCTCCTGCGTCACTACCCAGCGGCCGAATTGGGAAGGAATATGGATGGGGTTTTGGACATTTCACAGGGTTGGTATGCCCGTGAAGCAGCCAAACTCTTTTTGTTGGAACAAATTTCACATAAGATTCGACGGGAATCAAAACCGATCTCCTTGGTAAAAGGCAGGCGACTTTGCTTTGCCCAAGAGACGGCATTAGTTGCTTGCAGTTGCCATTTGAAAACATTTATTTATGAAACACGAACTCAACACTAGTTACTGAACTGAACCATAGGTCGTAAAATTGCTCCAATGTGATAGACAAAAGTTTTACAAATATAGTCAAAAAAGGGAGAATGAAAATTTTGGGGATTTCCGTGCATTGAAAAATTAACTTTGAAAAAGGGACAATTTTATGACAGTTTTATTAAATGAAATCTGTCTTAAAAAATTGGTTCTTTAAGAACGTTCATGTACATGTTTCAAAATATGAGTCGTTTAGCGTAATTTGGCCAATTCTAATATTCCGTGCTCCAGTTGATAAACTTCAATAGTTATCACAGAATTTCAAGTGGGCCTTGTTTCGATTATACGTATATGTGAATAGTAATCGTAATTAAGTCAATTACTATCAATACTGAATTGCTGGGTAGTGACATAGCTGTAAAAGTGTATTTAATATTAGATGGTGACGACTTATATGTAATTCAAGTGCCGCGGTCACCAAAAACTTGAAAATGGACACATAAATTTTCACCACTTGGTTCAATTCAGAAACATGTCTGATCAAACATTGTCCTACCTTCAGCTAATGCGGATATGGATGCAACAACAACAAATAATATCAATTTAACTCAATGCATCAAGGTAATTCGTCTAATGAATCAACTTTTCAACAAAATCAAGGTTTTTCTCTTTCAAATATGCAACACAGCTCCCAAGTGATACTCATATGCAACAACTTCCTCCAGCCCAACAACATAATTTCAATTTTAATACAAATGTTTCCCCAACTTCAAATACAAATAAAATAACCTCTACCAATACGTCAAATAATTCTCAGCAACAATGTGATTCTCGAAAGAGAAAAGGACTTTCAGACAATCTTCAGGTAAAAGTAAAAAAACAAATAATCTTCCATCAACTTCAAAAATTCCATTAGCTAATAAATATGCAATACTCTCGGAAGTACAACCAATAGAAGAACAACCACAACAAATCAAAATCCCACCCATCATTGTATCAAACGTCTTTAACTTTCATAATTTCATTGACGATTTACAACAAATGGTTAAAAGTGACTTTTCTACAAAAATAATCAAGAATGCAGTGAAATTGCAGTTAGTTTTAAAAAGAGGACTTTCGTAACTACAGGACCTTTGTGAATAAAATAGTATCCCAAATTTTATTCTTATCGTGAAAAGATTCAACTGACTCTTGTAATTAAAGGCATTCTTATAAGTTATACTAATGAAGAAATATTGATGGAATTACAACGACTAGAAATTCCAGTAATAAAGTTTATCGCCTGTTTAATAAAAGCGAGAACCTATTGAAATTCAATAGATCTCTTAAAAATCTCTTAAAAAACATAAAAAAAATTCAAATTAGAAAACTTTTTTAAAAGTATAGTAATATTCAAACAAAATGTCTCATAAAATACTATTCAATGTAAAGATGTCTGATTTAGCCATACTCAAGCAAATTGTCATTTAGCCCCACTGTAGCGTTTACAAGATCAAACACTACAAAATTGTTCTCTCCTAAAAACTCCTCCCAATGCGTTAATTGTGGGAGTAATCACACAGCAAGGCTGAAAAAGTATAACGACTTACTTCTTCTAATAAACACGTCCCTTCAATAGTCAATTAAACTCAGTTCAAACATTGGTGTTACCAATCTTAATTTAAATGCTCAAAATTTCCCTTCATTAGACTACCTCCATCCATCTCAACCAACTTTACTACTATTAATACCAATACCCATACTACTCACTTCCATAAACATTCTAATAATAAAATTTACTTATTCCACATTCTAAAAAGAACTCTCACTACCCGACTTTTCAAAAATTAATATAAAATATTGTACAAGAAATAATTTCTCCATTATTCCAAAATTACAAATTTAATTGAAAACAGCCTTCAAATTTACTTCATGGCTATTAAATACAAATTCAATCACTCTATTAAATTGGAATGCAAATGGCCCTAAAAGAGAAAAAATATTTTAGTATTTCTCAAAGAATCATAACATTACATAAGCTTGCATTAGTGAAAACTTTAATTCAGGAAAAACTATACATACAAAGATACAAAATTTACAGAAATGACCGTATTTGTGCCACACTTCTGGGGTGTAGCTACTACTTGTTAAAACTATTATACTCATCAACAAACATTTTCATCTTTTACTAAATTTAGAGTGTAGCATTAACTATAAATATTAATAAAAATATTTAATATATATGCAGCATACAAACCACCAAAAAAAATTTTCCGGGCCAATTTATAACAACATTTTCAAAACTCAGTTGTTTATTACTTGGTGATTTCAGTTTTAAACATACCTCTGGTATGTTTAGAAACAGTACAACCCTCAAGTAATTCGTTCTCCCAAAACATTCACAATACATTGAAATTCATGCTCCCTCCGTACCCACATACTATTCTTCCCATGAAAAATGGGTTTCCGACATTCAGACATCATATCAAAAATTCACTCTTCAATTTTTCAATTACCTATCCGAAAATTTTAAATTCCCTGACCATCTTCATAATAATCTCTTTTCATTCTCAATTACCACAGACACCTCAACACCAAATAATATACATATCGATTGGAAAGTTATAGAAAATTATGAATCATAATTATAAATCCTAAAAAAAACTTCAAAAATTGATAATGAAATAGAAATATTTACTTAAAACATTAAGACTTTCTTATCAAAAATCAACTATCTTTCATAAACCATTTCATTTCAGGTCAAAAACAATTACCCCAAAATATAATTAATTAATCAAATCAAAAAAATAACTTACAGATTTTGGCAAGAAACACTTAACCAGACATCAAACTAAAATAAATAAATTATCACAAATGAAATATCGTATAGATAAACATGAATTAGTAAAGTATCAAAATTACTTAGAACAAATTCACCCAAACAGTAGATCAATGTGGTCCACTGTCAAAAAACTGGCTAAATCATTTCCTCCTATCCCATCACTTAAATTTGGCACACTATGCATATTCAGACTCTGATAAATCTAATTTTATAGCTGATCAATTAGAAGACTCATTTATTAATAACCCAATAATTAAATATTTTAATGATAAGATTGAAGGCATTTATCCTCACCTAATTTACAATTCCTCAAAAATTAAATTTATCTCCCCCAAGAAGTCCTAAAGATAACAAGAGTCTAAAATTTCATAAAGCCCAGAATATAAAATTTCCAAAAAAAATGCTTAAAAAATCAATCTACTGATTAGAAAATTAACTAACATCTTTAATTCCATGCTCGAATATCTTTTTTCCCCAAAGCATGGGAAAATTGCTATATACTTCCATATGCAAACCTTGAAAGACTTTCACACCTATTACTCCTATCACCAATTAGTTTAATATCTTCACTATCCCAAAAAATTTGAAAAATTTTATTGAAACGATTAAATGAGTATAATCACTCAATAAAGCTCTTCCACATTATCATTTGGCTTTGAACTCACTATCCAACAACTCATCAGTTACTTGGGTTATGGAACTAATTGCAAATGCTTTTCTATTAAAGAACCCACTATTGGTATATTTCTTGACATTTCTAAAGCATTTGATAAAATATGGGATAATTTTTCTCTACAAGCTACAAGATATTGGCACCCGTTATATCTATTCAAACCCATTTAAAAAACTTTCTTACTGACCGTCTTTTTTCTGTTAAATTACCATCTCTTTCTTCCCCAACAGCCAATAGCATCAGGGGTACCTCAATGATCCACTCTCTCCTTTGCTTTTAACATGTATCGTCTGACATTCCTTCTTCGCCATTTACTACACTTGCCTTTTTACTGATGACAAACTTTATTCTCAACTCACAAAAAAAATCCTAATTACTACAAATACTTACATATTTTGTATTCAATTTGTAAAGTGAACACAAAAATTTGGGAAAATTGGAGTAAACCTAAAACCAAACCAAATCTTTACACTTTGTAGACCAACAAATCCCCCATTTAATAAATCACAAATGTACCCTGGATGGAAAAAAACCTTCAATTAAATTTTTGGTTTATATATAGATAGAAGTTCACATGAAAAAAAATCCAA
>CAXIVR010000359.1:0-13200 GCA_964035755.1 Teleogryllus oceanicus | reverse complement strand
TGGAAGAGACAGGAATCGCTTTTTAAAAGTTTTGACCTAGATTTTCTATTTTTTAATTTCGAAAAATGCTTTAGTAGAAGAGTTCTCCTTCAAAATTTTAATTACAATCGTATTTTTAGTAACGACGGTATTTTTGATTATTTTTACTATGTAAACGAAATTGAAATCTTTAAATGGCTGTATCTCGTAAACTATAGTCCACGAGGCTCAAATTTCTAGTGAATAGACGGGAATCGCCTCTTTTTTCGAAGTTTTGTCCTAGGATTTTCTCATTTTTTGCTGAATTTACAAAAAAAATGCTTTAAATAAAAGAGTTCTCTTCAAATTTAATACAATCGTTTTTTTTAGAAACGATGGTAGTTTTGATTATTTTTACTATGTAAACGAAATTGAAATTTTTAAATGGCTGTATCTCGTAAACTATAGTCCTATGAGGCTGAAATTTCATAGTAAATAGAGGGGAATCGCCTTTTTGAGTTTTGACCTAGGACTTTCTCAATTTTTGCTGAATTTATAAAAAAATGCTTTAAATAGAAGAGTTCTCTTCAAAATTTTAATTACAAACGTATTTTTAGCAACAACGGTAGTTTTAATTATTTCCTAAGTGCAAACAAACTGGAAACTTAATGGGCGTATCTCGTAAACCATAAAGCCCCACGTGGCTGAAATTTCCATTGTGAATTGTCGGGAATCGCCACTTTTCTATCAGTTTGACCACGATTATCTCATTTTCTTTGCCGATATTGCGAAAAAATGCTGAAATAGAAGAATTTTCATCCAGTAACCTGAATTACAACTTACTTTTTAGTGCAACGTGACGGTGTTTGATTTACTCTTTCCTATAAACGAAATTGGAAAAATTTAAGTGGCTGTATCTGTAATCTAAAAGCCCTCACGAGGCTGAATATAAAGTGAATAGTCAAAGCGCCTTTTTCAGCTTTGACTTACGATTTTCATTTTTTAAGTTGAATTTACGAAATTGTTTGAGAGAAGAGTTCTCATTCAAAATTTAAATACAACTGTATTTTTTAGTAACGACGGTAGTTTGTGGATACGGTTTACTATAAACGAAATTGAAATTTTTAAAATGCATGTATTTTTAATCTTATAAGTTCACAGGTTGAAATTTTCATAGTGTAATAGACGTGGAATCGCCTTTTTTCGAAGTTTTGGACTTAGGATTTTCTCATTTTTTCTGAATTTACGAAAAATTGCCTCAAATAGAAGAGTCTTCATTCAAAATTTAATTATAACCGCGGGCTTTAGTAACGGCGGTAGTTTGATTATTTTTTAACTATGTAAACGAAACTGAAATCTTTAAAATGGCCGTATCTCTCGTAATCTATGCTTCCCATGATATTGAAATTTCCAATAGAATAGAAGAATTTCTGCCTGTTTTTCGATGACGACCTCGATTTTCTTTCTATACTTTGTTGAATTCCCATGAAAAATGCTTAAATAAAGAGCTCTCATTCAAAATTTTAATGCAATCCTTATTTTTAGTAATGAGGTAGCTGATTATTTTTTAACATATTTAAAACGAAATTGAAACTTAATGCTGTATTCTAATCTATAAGCCCCATGAGGCTTGAAATTATAGTGAATAGACGGGAATAAATTTCTTTTCAGTTTTGACCTAGGATTTCTACTTTTTATTGAATTTACGAAAAATGCTTTAAATAGATGAGTTCTCTCATTCAAAAATTTTAATCATAATCTATTTTCAGTAACGACGGTAGTTTTGACTTAATTTTAGCCTGTTATGGTAAAACGAAATTCAAATCTTATATATTGTATCCTCGTAAATTACTACGCGCCCTACGAGGCTGAAATTTCCATAGTGAAGAGACGGGGAATCGCTCTTTTTTTCGAAGTTTTGTAACTAAGATTTTCATTTTGGTTGAATCGCATGAAAAATGCTTAGAACAGAACAGTTCTCATTCAAAATTTTAATTACAATCGTATTTTTAGTAACGATTTGTGAAGTTGATTATTTTTAATATGGTAAATGAAATTAAATCTCTAAATGGCTCTATCTCGTAAACTGTAAGCTCCTACGAGGCTGAAATTTCCATAGTAATAGAGGAATCATTTCTTTTTTCAAGGTTGACCTATAATTTTCGACATTTTTTACAATTTATTGAAAAATGTTTAAATAGAAGAGTTCTCATTCAAAATTTTAATTATGAAATCACTTTTTAGTAATTATTTAAAGCTAATTAATTTTTTCCTATAAACGAAATTAAAATTTTAAATGGTTGCATTCAAACTATAAGCTCCTACGAGCCTGAAATTTCCTAAAGTAACAGATCGAGAATCGCTCTTTTTCGGGAAGATGACCTATGATTTTCTGGTATTTTGCTGAATTTACGAAAAATGCTTTAAATGGAACACACTTCATTCAAAATTTTAATTGATAACGTATTTTAGTAACGTATTGCATTTTATCATATTTTTACTATGTAAACGAAATTGGAAATCTTAAATGGCTGTATCTCGTGAACTATAAGCCCTACGAAGCTAATATTTCCCTTACCGAATAGACGGGAATCGCCTCTATTTTCAAAGTTTGATCTAGGATTTTCATTTTCTGTTAGAATCAATGAAAAATGCTTAAGAAGAGTTCTCTTTTCCTAAATTTTTTAATTACAATCGTATTTTTGTAACGGCGGTAGTTTCGGTTAGTTTACTATAAACGAAATTAAATTCCTTAAATGGTCGGATCTCTCCAAAACTACAAGCCCTACGGAGTTGAAATTTCCATAGTGAATAGACGGGAATCGCCTTTTGGTGTTTCAATCTAGGATTTCCCTATTTTTGGCTTGAATTTACAAAATGCTTTTGAAATAGAAGAGTTATCCTTCAAAATTTTAATTACTAAATCGTATTTTAGTAACGATGGTAGTTTTGATTATATTTTACTATGTAAACGAAATTGAATCTTTAAATGGACTGTATCTCTGCAACCATACCCTACGTAGCTGAATGATAGTGTGCGAGGGCAACGCCTCTTTTCAAAGTTTTGACCTGTGATTTTTTTCATTTTTTGCTTTGAATTTATTTTAGAAAATTGCTTTTTAAATAGAAGAGTCCCTATTCAAAATTTTTAATTACAATCGTACTTTTAAAATGACGGTAGTTTTGATTATTTTTACTATGTAAAACGAAATTGAAAACTTTAAATGTAGCTGTATCCTTTGTAATTTATAAGCCTCATTTATGCTAAATTTCATAGTAGCCAGTTGGGAATCGCTTTTTTTCAGTTTTGAATTCAGGATTTTCATTTTGCTGAATTTTACGAAAAATTGCTTTTGTTAGAAGATTCCATTCAAAATTTTAATTAAAATCAGGCTCAAAACGATGTAGTTTTGATTGCTTTTTTACCATGTAAACGAAATTGGAATCTTTACTACAAACTTGGACCCAGTGTTCTACGAGGCTGAAATTTCCATAGTGAACAGACGGGAATCGGCTCCTTTTCTGGAAGTTTTGACTTTAGATTTTCTCTTATTTTTGTTGAATTTTAGGAAAATGCTTTTAATAGAAGAGTTCTCATTCCGAAATTTAATTATAAATCGTATTTTAGTAATGACTATTTTGATTATTTTTACTAAGTGAACGAAATTGAAATCTTTAAGTATTGTGTATCTCGTAATCTATAAGCCCTACGAGGCTGAATTTCCATAGTGAATAAACGGGAATCGCCTCTTTTTTCAGAACTTTGACCTAGGATTTTCATTTATTGAATTTACGAAGAACTGTTTAAGAAGAGTTCTCATTCAAAATTTTAACATAACTGTATTTTAAGTAACGGTGTAGTTTTGATTATTTTTTACTATATAAACGAAATTGAAATCTTTTTAACATTATTGCATTCTGTAATCTATGTCCCATTGAGGCTGAAATTTCTATATGAAATGTGACGGGAATCAAGCCTCTTCCTTTTTCGGAAGTTTTGACCTAGGATTTTTCATTTTTTAAGCTAATTTACGAAATTGTTTAAATAGAAGTATATCAATTCAAAATTTTATTTACTAATCGTATTTTTAGTACCCATTTGCATTTTGATTATTTTTTACTATAAAACGAAATTGAAATCTTTTAAAATGGCTGTATCTCGTAAACTATGTTTTTCTCCCATGAAGCAATATTTCCCTACTGAGTAGATGGGAATCGCTTTTTTCGGAAGGCAAGGCAAGTTTTGATCTAGATTTTCTCATTTTCTTAAGAATTTACGGAAAAATGCTTTAAATAGAAGAGTTTTCAAAATTTTAATTACAATCGTATTTTTAAAACGACGGTAGTTTTGATTATTTACCATATGTGTAAACGAAATTGAAATTAAATGGTTGTATCTCTCCTAAACTACAAGCCCTACGAGGCTTTGAAATTTCTAGGGAATAGACGGGAATCGCCTCTTTTTTTAGTTTTGACCTAGATTTCCTCATTTTTTATTGAATTATTAAAAATGCTTGAAATAGAAGAGTTCCCATTCAAAATTCCACCATAATCGTATTTTTAGTAATTATTAGTAGTTTTGATTATTTTTTATTTATAAAAATGAAATTGAAATCTTAAAATGGTTGTATCTCGTAAACTATAAAGTCTTCTACGAGGCTGAAATTTCGTTAGTAAATAGAGGGAACTGCCTCTTTTTCTGAAGTTTTGCTCCTAGGATTTTCTCACTTTGCCGAATTTACGAAAAATGCTTATATAGAAGAGAGTTCTCTTCAAAAATTTAATTACACCGATTTTTGGTAACGACGGTAGTTTTGATTATTTTACCATAAACAAAAATTGAAATCTTAATTTGCCAGACTGTAAACTGCTAGCAAGCCCACGAGGTTGAAATGTCCATATAAAGCCAGACGGGAATCGCTCTTTTTTTCGGAAGTTTAATTCAGATTTCCTCATTTTTGCTGAATTTTTACGGCAAATTGCTTAGTGATAAGAGTTCCCATCTGTAAATTCTTAATTATAACCGAATTTTTAGCAACGACAGTAGTTTTGATTATTTTTTACTATGCGTAAACGAAATTGAAATCTTTAATTGTTCGTATCTGTAATTTATGAGCCTCATGAGGCTGAAATTTCATAATGAAATAGATGGAACGCCTTTTTTCGGAAGTTTTGACCTTTAGATTTTCTCATTTTTTATGAATTATTAAAAAATGCTTTTTTAATAGAAGTGTTCTCATTCAAAAATTTTAATTACAAATCGTATTTTTAGTAACGACTGTAGTTTTGATGATTTTTTACTATAAACGAAATTGAAATCTTAAGTGGCTGTATCTGTAATCTATAAGCCCACGAGGCTGAAATTTCATAGTAGAATAAACGGGGAATCGCCTTCTTTTTCAAAACTTTTAATTCAGGATTTTCTCATTTTTTATTGAACGATGTAAAGAATTGCTTCAAAAAAGATGAGTTCTCATTCAAAAATTTTACCATAATCGTATTTTAAGTAACGCGCAGGTTTTGATTATTTTTTACCATATAAACGAAATTGGATATTCTTTAATGGCTAGTATTCAATCTATGCTCCTACGAGTTAGAAATTTCCATAGTGAATAGACGGGAATCGTGCCTCTTTTTTCTTCAAAGTTTTTAATTTGTGATTTTTTCATTTTTTGGTTGAATTTACGTGAAAAATTGCTTCAAAATAGAAAAGAGCTCATTCAAAATTTTAATTACAATCGTATTTTTAGTAACGACGGTAATTTTTTACTATTTTTACTATGTAAACGAAATTGAAATCTTTAAATGTATTGTAGATCTTCGTAACTATAAGCCCTAATGAAGTTAATATTTCTACCAATAGACGGAATCGCCTTTTTCGAAGTTTTGATCTAGGATTCTTTCTCATTTTCTGCTGAATTTACGAAAAATGCTTTTAAATAGAAGAGTCTTCAAAATTTCCACTACAATCGTATTTTAAAATCGATTTGGTAGTTTTGATTATTTTTACTATATAAACTTTAATTGAAATTCAAATGGCTGTAATTATTGCAACTGAAGCGCCCTACGAGGCTGAAATTTTCATAGTGAATAGAAGGGAATCGCCTTTTTCGAACTTTTGACCTAGATTTTCTCATTTTTTGCTGAATTTACGAAGAATTGCTTCAAAAGAAGTATTTCCTATTCAAAATTTTAATTACAATCGTTTTTTTAAGTAACGCAGAAGTTTTCGATTACTTACTATATAAACGAAATTGAATTCTTTTAATGGCTGTATCTCGTATCTATAAGCCCTACGAGGCTGAAATTTCCATTGTGAATAGACGGGAACTGCCTCTTTTTTCGAAGTTTTGACCTAGGATTTTTTTCATTTTTTGCTGAATTTACGAAAAATTGCTTCCTTTAAATACAAGAGTTCTTTATTCAAAATTTTAATTATAATCGTATTTTTAGAAACGATTGGTACTTTGATTAATTTTACTATAAACGAAATTGAAATCTTTAAATGGCTGTATCTCAAACTATAAGCCCTACGAAGCTAATATTTCTACCGAATACAGACAGGAATTCGCCTTATTTTCGAAGTTTTGATCTATGATCTTCCCACTAACTTACGAAAAATGCTTTAAATAGGAAGAGTTCTTTCAAAATTTTACCATAAATCGTATTTTGTAACGACGGTAGTTTTGATTATTTTTTACTTGGCAAACGAAATTGAAATCTTTAAATGGCTGTATCTCTAAACTACAAAGCTTCCTAGCTGAGGCTGAAAATGCATAGTGAATAGATGCAAATCGCTTCCCTTTTGAAGTTTTTGACCTAGGATTTCTTATTTTTAATACCATGAAAAAAATGCTTGAAATAGAAGAGTTATCCTTCCTCAAAAATTTTAATTATAATCGTATTTTTATAACGACGGTAGTTTTGATTATTTTTTACTATAAACGAAATAAATCTTTAAAATGGCTGTATCTCGTAAACTATAAGCCCATGAAGCTGAAATTTGCTAGTAAAAAGAGGAACCGCCTCTCTTTTTTTCAAAGCTTCACCTAGGATTTCTGCTTTTTTGCTGAATTTACGAAAAATTGCTTTTGAATAGAAGAGTCTCCATTCAAAATTTTAATTAAAATCGTATTTTAGTAACGATAGAAATTTTGATTATTTTTACTATGGCAAACGGAAATTGAAACTTGAATTGGCTGTATCTCGCAACTATATCTTTGCCGAGGCTGAAATTTCCATATGAACAGACGGAATCCGCCCTCTTTTCAGTTTTGACTTTAGATTTCCTTCTATTTTGCTGAATTTACGAAAAATGCTTACAGAAGAGTCTCAATCAAAATTAATTACACCGTATTTTTTTAGTAACGACTGTAGTTTGATTATTTTACTATGCAAACGAAATTGAAATCTTTAAGTGGCTGTATCTCGTAATCTATAAGCCCATGAGTTGAAATGGCAGTGAATAAACGGGAATCGCCTCGAATCGAACTTGACCTAGGATTTTCATTTTTGCTGAATTTACGAAGAATTGTTTAAAAAGAAGATAAGTTCTCATTCAAAATTTTAATTACAATCGTATTTTTAAGTAACGCATGTGTAGTTTTGATTATTTTTACTATATAAACGAAATATAATTTTAATGAAGCGGTATCTGTAATCTATGTGTTTCCTACGAGGCTGAAATTTAGTGAATAGACTGGGAATCGCCCCTTTTTTCAAGTTATGACTCAGGATTTTTTCTATTTTTGCCGAATTTACGAAAAATTGCTTCCGGTTAGCCCAATTAAAATTTGATCACAATCATTTAATTAATGCAATGAACATTTATGTAAAACGAAATTTGAAATCTTTAAATGTATTGTATCTGTAAACTATAAGCCCCTACGAAGTTAATATTTCCTACTGAGTAGACGGGAATCAGCTCTTCTTTTTTTTCAGTTTTGATCTAGGATTTTCTCATTTTCTGGGCTGAATTTACGAAAAATGCTTCTTTAAATAGAAGTGAGTTCTTCAAAAATTTTAATTATGCGTATTTTGTAACGATTGGTAGTTTGATTACTTTTTACTATGTAAATGAAATTGAAATCTTTAAATGGCTGTATCTCTCCTAAACTACAAGCTCCCATGAGGCTAAATTTGTTAGTGAATAGACGGAATCGCTCTTTTTTTTGAAATTTCACCTAGGATTTCTCATTTTTGGGTTGAATTTACGAAAAATGCTTGAAATAGAAGAGTTCTCAAATTTTAATTACTATCGTATTTTTAGTAACGACGTAGTTTTGATTATTTTACTATGTAAACGAAATTGAAATCTTTAAATGGCTGTATTCGTAAACTATAAGCCCTACGAGGCTGAAATTCATAGTAAATAGAGGGGAATCAAGTTTCTTTTTCGAAGCCTTAATCTAGACTTTCTCTAATTTTGCTGAATTTACGCCGAAAAATGTTTTTATAAGTAGAAGAGTTCTTTCTTTCAAAATTTTAATTACACCGTATTTTTTGTAACGATTTGGTGAAGTTTTGATTATTTTTTACCATGTAAACAAAATTGAAATCTTAAATGGCTGTGTATCTGGTGAACCGTAAAGCTCCTACTGAGGCTGAAATGTCCATAGTAAATAGACGGGAACTGCCTTTTCGAAGTTTTGGACTTAGGATTTCTCATATTTTTATTGAATTTACGAAAAATTGCTTTAAAGTTAGAAGAGCCCTATCTAAAATTTGCACTACAATCGAATTTTTAGTAAACGACAGTAGTTTGATTATATTTTTACTATGTAAACGAAATTGAAATCTTCAATAGCTGTATCTCGTAATCTATGAGCCCTCTACGAGGCTGAAATTTCCAGTGAATAGACGGAATCGCCTCTTTTTCGAAGTTTTGACTTTAGATTTTCATTTTTTGCTGAATTACGAAAAATGTTTTTATTAGAAGAGTTCCTCATTCAAAAATTTTACTGGCAATCAGCTTTAGTAACGACTGTAGTTTTGATTATTTACTATGTAAACGAAATTGAAATCTTTGGCGGCTGTATCTCGTAACTATAAGCCCTACGAGTAGCCGAAATTTGTTAGTGAATGAAACGTGGGAATTCGCTTTTTTTTCGAACTTTTGACCTAGGATTTTCTATTTTTTTGCTGAATTTACTTGAAGAATTGTCTGGTAAAGAAGAGTTCTCATTCAAAATTTTAATTATAATTCGGTATTTGGCAACGCAGGTGTTTTGATTATTTTTACTATATAAACGAAATTGTTCTTACGGCTGTATCTGTAATCTATAAGCCCTACGTGAGCTGAAATTTCCAGTGAATAGACGGGAATCGCCTCTTTTTTCGAAGTTTTGACTTGGGATTTTCTCATTTTTTGCTGAATTTACGAAAAATTAAGCTCAAATAGAAGAGTTCCTTATTCAAATTTTTATTACAACTGTATTTTTAGTAACGACGGTACTTGATTATTTTTTACTATGTAAATTTGTACTGAAATTAAATGGCTTATCCAAACTACGCGTTTCTCCTATTGAGGCTGAAATTTCCATAGTGAATAGATGAATCGCCTTTTGAAGTTTTAACTTAGGATTTACTTATTGAATTTACTTAAAAATGCTGCTTAAATAGAAGAGTTCCTTCAAAATTTTAATTACAATCGTATTTTTAGTAACATTTGTAGTTTTGATTATTTTTTACTATAAACGAAATTGAAATTTTAATGGCTGTATCTCGTAAAACTATAAGCCCTACATGAGTGCTGAAATCCATGGCAAATAGAGGAATCGCCTCTTTTTCGAAGCTTTGACCTGTGGGACTTTCTAATTTTTGCTGAATTTACGAAAATACGTAAATAGAAGAGTTCTCTTTCAAAATTTTAATTATAATCGTATTTCTTTTGTAACGATTTGGTAGTTTAGATTATTTTTTACTATGTAAACAAAATTGAAATTTAAATGGTTGTATCTCGTAAACAAGCAAGCCCTACAGGCTGAAATGTCCATAGTAGTTAGACGGGAATCGCCTCTTTTTTCAGTTTTGACCTAGGATTTACTTTATTGAATTATTAAAAATGCTTAAAATAAAAAGAGTTCATCTGTGCCTTTAATTACATAAATCGTATTTGGCAACGACGGTAGTTTGATATTGTTTATATTATGTAAAAGAAACTGAAATCTTTAAACGGTTTATCTCGTAATCTATGGAGTTCAGAAAATAGAGGCTGAAATTTCCATAGTGAATAGACGGGAATCGCCTTTTTCTGGAAGTTTTGATCTAGGATTTTTTTCAATTTTTGCTTGAATCTCTATTAAAAATTGCTTAAATAGAAGAGTTCTCATTCAAAGTTTTAATTACAACCGTATTTTAGTACCCATTTGGTAATTTGATTATTTTTTACTCTGTAAACGAAATTGAAATTCTTAAAATGGCTGTATCTCAACCAGGCTCCCATTAGCTGGTTATTTACTGAATAGACGTGGAATCGCCTCTTTTTCAGCTTTGATCTAGGATTTTCTATTTTCTGCTTAACTTATTGTAAAAATGTTTTAAATAGAGTTCTTTTCAAAAATCGTGAATCACTATAATCGTATTTTTTGTAACGACGGTAGTTTTGATTATTTTTACTATATAAACGAAATTGAATCTTAAATTAGCTGTATCAATGTAAATCTTAAGGCCCTGCATGAGGCTGAAATTTGGCGAAGTAAACAGATGGGAACGCCTTTTCAAACTTTTGACCTAGGATTTTCATTTCTTTTTTGCTGAATTTACGAAGAATTGTTTTTAAAAAGAAGAGTTTCATTCAAATTTAATACACCGTTTTTAAGTAACGCAGAAAGTTTTGATTATTTTTACTATATAAAACGAAATTGAAATCTTTAATGGCTGTATCTCGTAATCTATAAGCCCTGAATGAGGCTGAAATTTATAGTGGGGTTAGACGGGAATCGCTTCCTTTTTCGAAGTTTAATTTAGGATTTTTTTCTATTTTTTGCTGAATCTCTTATTTAAAAAATTACTAAATACAAGAGTTCTCATTCAAAATTTTTAATTACAATCGTATTTTTAGTAACGACGGTAATTTTAATACCTTACTATGTAAAACGAAATTGAAATCTTTAAATGGCTGATTCTCGTAATCTATAAGCCCCACGAGGTTGAAATTTCCAGTGACAGACGGGAATCATTTTTCTTCGAAGCTTTAGACTCCAGGATTTAATTTTTTGCTTGAATTTATTGTGAAAAATGCCTAAATGAAGAGTTCCTACTAAAATTTTAATTACAATCGTATTTTAAAGTAACGACGGTAGTTTTGATTATTTTTCTCCAGCAAACAAAATTGAAATCTTTAAATGGCTATTCTGTAAATTATAAGGGGTTTACGAAGCAGAAACTTCCAGTAGTGAATAATGTAGATTGGAACGCCTCTTTTTCGAAGTTTGGAATCCTAGATTTTCATTTTTTTGCTAATTTACGAAAAATGCTTTTTAAATAGAAGAGTCTCATTCAAAAATTCTCCTTTTATTACAATCCTGCTATTTTTAGTAACGTGATGTGGTAGTTTTGATATTACTTACTTCATGTAAACAAAATTGAAATTTTAATGGCTTTATATCAAAACTATGCAAGCCCTACGAAGCTGAAATTTCCATACCAAACAGATGGAATCTGCCTCTCTTTTTTCAAAGTTTAGACCTAGGATTTTCTATTTTTATTACCATTTAAAAATGCCTTAAATAGAAGAAAGTTCTCATTCAAAATTTTAATTGGTAACTATATTTTTAGTAACGACGGTAATAGTTTTGATTATTTTTACTACGGTAAACGAAAATTCGAAACTTTAATGCTGTATCTCGTAATTTATAAGCCTCACGAGGTTGAAATTTCCCCCATAGTAAACAGTTTGGGAATCGCTCTTTTTTTTTCGAAGTTTTGACCTTAGGATTTTTTTCTATTTTTTAGTTGAATTCTACGAAAATTGCTTTGAACAGAAGCGAGTCCCCATTCAAAATTTTAATTAAAATCGTATTTTTATAACGACAGTAGTTTAGATTATTTTTACTATGTAAACGAAATTGAAATCTTTTTAATTATTGTATCTCGTAATTCATAAGCCCTAATAGAGGCTGAAATTTCATAGTGAATAGACGCAACCGCTTCTTTTTTCGGAAGTTTTGACTTTAGATTTCTCATTTTTTGCTGAATTTACGTGAAAAAATGCTTTTAATAGAAGAGTTCATCTGTAATTTTAACTACAACCGCCTTGATAACATCCAGCTTTGACTTATTTTTTACTATAAACGAAATTGAAATCTTTAAATGGCTCTATCTCGTAATCTATAAGCCCTACGAGGCCGAAAATTCCCATAGTGAATAAAAGGGAATCGCCCCTTTTTTTCAAGTTTTGACCTAGGATTTTCAATTTTGCTGAATTTACGAAAAATCCCTTAAATAGAAGAGTTCTCATTCAAAATTTTAATTACAATCGTATTTTAGTAACGACGGTATTTTTGTTTTATTTTTACTATGTAAAGGAAATTAAATATTTAAATGGCTGTATCTCGTAATCTATAAGCCCTACGAGGCTGAAATTATAGGAATAGACGGGAATCCCCTTTCTTTTTCGAATTTTTCCCAGGATTTTCCATTTTTTGTTGAATTTACGAAAAAATGCTTAAAATAGAAGATTTCCCATTCAAAATTAAATTTTAAATCGTATTTTTAGTAACGACGGTAGTTTTGATTATTTTATATGTAAACGAAATTGAAATCTTTAAATGGCTCTATCTCGTAATCTATAAGCCCTACGAGGCAGAAATTTCCATAGTGAATAGAAGGGAATCGCCTCTTTTTTTCACGTTTTGCCCTGGGATTTTCTCATTTTTTGCTGAATTTACGAAAAATTATCAAAAGAAGAGTTCTCATTCAAAATTTTAATTACAATCGTATTTAGTAACGAGGTAGTTTTGATTATTTTTACTATTAAACGAAATTGAAATTTTTAAATGGCTGTATTCGAAATCTATAAGCCCTACGAGGCGGGAAATTTCCATAGTGAAAAGACAGGAATCGCCTCTTTTTCGAAGTTTTGACTTAGGTTTTTCCCATTTTTTGCTGAATTTACGAAAATTGCTTCAAAAGAAGAGTTCTATTAAAAATTTTTAATTTACAATCGTATTTTTAGTAACACGGTGTTTTGTTTTTTTTTACTATGTAAAGGAAATTAAATTTTAAATGGTTTTTGAAATC
>CAXIVR010000358.1:0-16209 GCA_964035755.1 Teleogryllus oceanicus | reverse complement strand
GGACCCCGGCTGGGGACCGGGCATAAGGGGGGCCCTTTTCCTTGAAATATCTTAAAAAGAAAAATATATGTGTATGTTATATGTATGTATAAAACATGTATATATAGCATTACTACAAAAAAACCATAGCCGGGGAACCTCAGCGCGGCATTGGGAGGTCGCTTTGGGGGAGGTGGTGGCGATCCGGCCCGACCCCCACTGATTTTAAGAGGGCCCCCTTGGTTTGTGTTTTTTGAACGGAAGAAAAAGGGGGCATTTTTTTACTTTTTAAATTTTTATTAATTTTATGAAAATATTATGAAATTTATATGTTTATTGGCTGTTTTATGTCAGGTTTTTTAAAGTCAGTTTTTTAGGTATAAATTTTTTTAGCAAATTAAACAAAATATAGCGCAAGTATGAAAAAATATTATAAATAGGCGGAGCCCAAAGGCCCCCCACGGCGGGGCCCCTGCGCCTCCCCTGGGGGTGCGTGGGTTATCCGAGTTGACAACCGCCACGGGGCTTTATCGCCCCCCCCCCGCTGCACATCATGGGGGCAAAACCCACTCAGCTACAGGCACCGGTGGCCGAGGTCGCTATGCTGGCGGAGAGCGGCAGGTTGGTTTGACCCCTGACCCCAGCCGATTTTTAAGAGTGAGGCCCGGTTGGTTTGAATGTTTTTTGAACGGAATCACAAACCCGGACAACTTTTTAATTTTAAATTTTTAAAATTTATTATGAAACATATGTTATTAGTGTTTTTCGGTTTTTTAAAATTTTTTATTATGTATAAATTAATTTAGTGTTTACAAATTAAACAGAAAAATATAAAGGAAATGAAAACCACTGACCCTGAAGGGCCCCCCATCAATCCACCCCAAGGTTCACAACTCGGTCCATGCCGGCCCCCTGCCCTAACCCAGAGGCCAAAATACCCCCCCCCGTTAGTCGACAATCGCCGCCGGAGGGCCCCGGGTCCCCACTGCCCACGGGGAGACATCCCCCGGGGGCCCTCTTTCCCCAAGGCCCCCAGCCGAGGTCGCAAAAGGCCGCGGAACGAAAGAGGGGTTATCCCAGCCGAACCCGGCAGATTTTAGAAGGAGGGCGCCCCCGAGCGCCAGGCCCTCCGGGGAAAGGGGGGAAATGATCACGGGACGGAAAAAAAAAAAATGGGGCCAAATAAATTTTTATAAAAAGACAAAAATTTTGCAGAAAAAACCCAAATTGCAAAAAAAGGCAAAAACCAAAAAAAAAAAAATAAAAAAAAAAAATTTTTTTTTGGGGCAAAAAAAACTTTTCCCAACAAAAAATATTAAAATTTTTTAGTTAAATTAAAAATATATTAAAAAGGATAACACTAAGATTTTTCCCAATTAAAATCCCCCTTCTAAACCAAAATAATAAAGGGGTTTCCTCCCCTGCCCCCCACCCCCATTTAAAAACCCCAAAAGATTTTCCCCCGGGTATAATCCCCCCCCTTGGAAAGGGAGGGAAAAGGCCCCCCCCATTGTGCGGGGGAAAGGGAGGGCAGACAGAGGTCGGGGGGGGAAACAAACCCCTTCTACGCCCCGGCGGGCCCCCCTCCCCCTAATGGGAAATGAAGCAATCGGGCGGCGCCCCCCGGGAAAGCAAAGAAGGCGCGTGCCCCCCCCACAGAAAAAAAGTTCCCTATCAGACATTCTGGGGACTTTTAAGGAGAAAAGGGGGAAACCGGCAAAAGGGGCCTCCCCAAAAAAGCGGGGGCCCCGCCACCCCCACAACTACGCCGAGGGCCCGGGAAGCCCGATCGCACACCACCAAAGGTCCCACAACCCTAAAACCCGAAGATCATAACCCTCCCACCCCGCGAGGAGGAAATGACAACGGGCCCGTCGACCCTCCCAGCACCACCGCCCACCGAAAAAGGGGCAATCACGAGGGGGAGTGGAAGGGGGACCACCCCATCAACCCGCGCGGTCCCGTACCACTACACGGGCCCCCGCCCCACCTGATGGGGGGGAAAACCCAAACTAATAGTTTTTTCCTATCCATCTAGTTTAAACCCCGGGTACACCGATCGGGGAAACAGACCGGACACCTAAAAGAAAGAACGAAAACATGCACAAGCGCATAAAGGGAGCCCCAACTCACGGTTCCATAAATCCCTTTTAAAAACGACGGAGGGCCCCAAACTTGAAGATGCCCACGTACCCTCAGATCCTGACGACTCAGAGACACCAAAACAGGGGGCCCCCAAAACCCAATGAAAACGGGGGAACCCACCAACCACAGAAAAAACGAGCGGCCAAGAAGAAGCGAAAGGGAAAAGGCGAAAGAAAAAACATAATAAATGAAAGAAAAACGGGGCCCGAAGAACGAAACGGTGAGAAAAAAACGAAAGCAGGGGCCCCCCGCCCACCGTCAGACAGACAAGGAAGGGACCAAATGAAGAAAGGAGGAAGGGGGCATTTGAAGAAACCAAAGGGAAACCCACGCCCTAAAAAGGACCTACAACCGAAATGGCACCGAGGTTTTAGACCCCCCCAAACAAGGCCCGCATCCCCCTGCCGACCGGCAAAACAATTTAGAAACGGCCCGCCCGTTAGGCAACCTACCCAAAAAAAGACCATCCAAAACAGGGCCATCAGGAAAGTAGTAGTCTGAGCGACGTGTTGGGGAAGTAGCAGAAAGTTGCCCCCCTTTACAACATTTGTGATCCCCAAACAGCAGACAGAGCACTTCCACCACTGCACAACTGAAGGCCGAAAAATTTCTGAAAAGCGACACCCAAAACACACACAAACCGAAGAAAAAACCCTTTTGCCCCGAACGGCACCCACCAACCGCCAAGGACGGCCTGATGGGAGAGGGCGAGCGGCATGGCCAAACAAAGTTGAAAGAAGAGGCGCGAGCCCAAAACCCCGCCAGACCTTTCCCACCCCCCAAACCACAGATGCAAGGCCGCCACACCCCAAATTTAGGCCACGGGACCTAATAAAAGCCCCCCCGCTCCCAGCAGACGGTTGGGGCAGGATAGAGGCCCAAAAAAATTTTAAAACAAAGAGGGAAAAAGAACCGCCGCCGCCTCATCCACCCCCCCCCCGCCGCAACAACAACAAACCCAAAATAAAACCGGGGCCCGGGGCAGCAAATGAAGGCGAAAAACCTTCCCCACACGAAAGCGGAAGGTCCAAGAAACCCCCCAACGGGGGGCATCCCGAACACTCTTCCACTCAGAGAGGACCCCTGGCCCGGAGAAAAAGTGGGGCAGAACGATCTGCATGGGCCCTCAACCCGATGAAGGACGAGGCTCGGAGGCGCGAATACAGCCCCCGGGGCGATCGCCCAGAAAGCACTGGAAAGTGTGACCGACGGGGAACTGACATCCATCTTAAAAGCTTTATACCCGATCCCGCGAACTGGAAAGAGCAAAGACAGTGCTGATCACGAAAAGGGAAGGAAACCCCGAACGGGACCAAAGCACTACGAACACTATCGCGGTTTCCGTCCCGTCGGAAGAATGTCCGGTGATTTGAAGAACAAAAGATAAACCACACCAAAAGGGGGTTCAGATCCACCGATGGCGCGGGAACACAATTTTCCCGACGGCCAAAAGGGACCAAAGCCGAGACGGCACCGCGACCACCACGCATTTTGATCAAAATGTCTGGCCCGTCCCATCAGGGAATTTGGCTGAACGCCGAGCGGGGGGCCTTTTTTGGGCCCAAAGGGTAGTAGAAGGGGAGCACCCCAACACAACGGGGAAAGATCCAACACCAAGAGGCGTAAAACAGGGGTTCGCCCCAATTTTTAAATAAAAAGACACCGCCTGAGAAGAGGCTCATTATCGACTTCCCCTCCCCGGGGCTTAAGATACATGGTAGCTGCCATAAGCCAGAAACGTCAGAGACGAAGCCCCTCCAACGGGGGGCATCGGGTAAGGTCAACGCCAAAAACGCACGCTGCAAGTCAGGGGGAAACGTCCAAAGCCAGGTTCCAGGGGGGAACGGGAAAATTGGGCCTCACAAAGGGAACAACGCGCCCTTAAAAACCCCTTGGGCCCTATGGTCATCCCGGGTCAACGTGGCCACCAAAGTAATGAGGAAATGGGAAACCCCAGACGGATTCCCCCCTGGCAAAATAGAGCGATGGAATTTACCCCATGCTGTTTTGCCGTCCAGATTCATCCGCAAAGAAAAGCCCCAAAAATAGAACATCAGAGCCTTCATCAGAGAAACTTAAACCACCAGCGAACTCCCGATAACCACTTTACGCACCGGGGACAAGGATGGTGCCTGGATCACTAAAAACTGACGTGCCACCCGATAGGGGTTTAAAAAACGAAAAAAAGACCTGAGGTCAGGCGAGCAGCCACCGATGATCTCAAGATAAACCCCGACCCCGAGAACGGGAATCAGGACGCCGACAAGCACACATCGCGGAACCGAACAGTGAAAGGCGGGACATGGGGGCCAAGAAACCGACGGCCGGGGAAAGGAAAGAACCCAAAGTGGAACCTAGGAGGGGGCCCAGACCGTCGCTGAGACCAACGGAAAGGAACTGACGTCGTCCTTCCCCACCCGCGGACGCAGGTCTCCGGGGGTTTGAGCACTATACCAAAGACATTACGAGGCCCGGGGGAACCCCACCCAAGGCGAGCGGCAAAGAGCTTGAGGGGGGGATCGCGGTTTCCAGGGGAAAGGGGGGACCAGATGGTGCGATTAGGCTTCATCCACCCCGCGCGGCTAACCCCCAGGGGGACACGGGGCGCCGCCCGTGGGGGACGCGGTGTGGAGGGGGAAAGGGCCCTCGAATTGTAAAAGGGGGTCAACCAAAAGAGAGAACCAGGGACAAAAAACAGCGCCTCGGTTCCCCCACAACGAGCTCAGCTCACGACAGCCCCGTACAATGGCTGGGGGTTTTGGGGAAAAACAAATCGGGGGGGGGACTTGCCTGATCTTTGGGTGGGAAAAAAGAAACACGAGCTGCATAGGGGTGGTCCCCTTTAAAGGGACCGCGCCCCGCAAAAAAACGATCTGAGAAAATCGAAAAAACGCACCAACGTTGACCCGGGGAACGCTCGTCCACGGTCTATCCCCATCATTTCCGGGGGTGGAGCGTGGCACAAAGACAAGATACGGGTTGGGGCCGAACAAGGCCTAATAAACACCCCCGTGCCTCAGCCGCCGAACCGACACTTTTGCGACATGACGCAACATCAGCGAAAAGAAGAGATTACAAGAACAAGAGCCAGAGAAAAAACAAGGCGGCAACACAAGTGACAGCCATCGGCTTGTGAAGCAAAGAAAAGAACCCAAAAAATTTAGACCCAAAGCGTACTTTGATACAAAAAATGTTAAAAAGATATGTCCTCTGTTTCAAAAGAACGAGCGATCACAAATTTTAAATAAAACCAATTGTCAAACCCTTACTTTCCCAAATTTTTCAGTTTCCCCCACATGAATTTCCCCTCCTGTAAGGAACCCCGTTGCAAGATACAAAAAACTCATTCAGAACGCACCGAACATCTAGATGAAAAAGGTCTTAAAAACAACCCTTTCTTATCAGCTTAAATCAAAAGTCCCCATGGGGGTTCGAATTTTAAATTTGAAAACGGGAGAAAGAGGGTTTCGCCACTTCCCGGGGTCGTCTCGGCACTGCAGAACGCTATCGGCCCAAAAAAAATTTGAAAAAAAATATAGCTTCCCGTTCCCAGCCAAAAGCTTTTCTTCCCAGGGACCATCAGGCAACCGATCATTTTCCCACCCCCGCACGGGCGTTCTGACTTAAACAAAATTACAAAGCCAGAAGACGATTTTTCGTAAAAATGGGGTCTTGCAGCACCAGCACGACTGACTTAATTTTCCCCAATTTTGCTGTTGTTGTTAAATTTTTAATTTTTAAATTTTTAATTTTTATTATTATTAATAATTTTTGTTGAAAAATTATTGTGGATTTAATAATAAATTTTAAGACCGAAACCCCTCATACTTTAACTACTTGGCGCGGGGGGGATGATTTTTTGAACATGGATAGAATTAATACAGGTTTTTAATTAATAATCTGAATTTGTTCAAACAGTCCGTTTTTTTTAAAACCCCGCAGAAAGTATTATAGATTTGGGAATATTGCCCTAGGTCGACGCGAATGAAACTGTTAATTTAAAAATAAAAAATAACGGATTGGGGAATGAGAAAGAAAAACACCATCGTAGCACCACCCCAATTAAAAAATAGGAGGGGGTTGCCCCTTTTATTGATAAATTTTATGAATGGTGGGCTGGGGTTTATCACCATTTCCTTTCATGAGGTTCCCAAAAGGCCTTTTTTGTTTCCCCCCAAGGCCGCAAAGCGAGCTCAAGAGGATTGACGGTTTACGGACAGCCTTGGGCCCTTTCCTGACGGCGTGTTTTGCCAACTCCCCGGGAGAAGAGACCCTCCGGACTCCCAGGGATGGTGGGCGAGAGGGCCAGGCAATGGCGGCGATGCGCCGAAAACCAAAGCTGTTCATGGCTATCGCCTTGCGGGAGATGCCATCAGGAGGACCGCTTGCACCGTGATGAGAGGCGAGTTTTCCTCCTCTGCCCCTTTTTTTTTGTCCCCCTGAGATGTTCTTCGGGGCCACGGCCCTTTCTTGGGGCCTTTTCCCCCTGTCTTGTATGACTAGATGCCGAAGCACCTTTCTTGATTTCTTTTAGGGGGGCCTCGCGGAGCGCTTTTCCCTTTTTTTGGGGGAGGTCTGATTGTTTTTTTTTTGACTATTTGGGTGGGGGGGGAAGGACCTTGTCCCCTTGATAGCAGTGTTTAAGGGAGGAAAAAGGGAGGGGGGGGGGGGGTTAGAGGAGTGTTTTTGGGATTGAGGTTTTAAATTTGGGTGTTTCCCCTAGGAGGGTTTCTCGAGTTATGGTGGGGTTTTTTTAATATGTCTAAGGGGGAATATTTGGAGTTTTGGATTATTTGGGTTTTGGGTATCGGGGTGGGGAACTTGAAAGGGGGTTTGAAAATGCGTTTGAAGTTTTTCCGTTTGTGGATGTTTTGTCATTGAGCGTTATGTCTTTTTCAGTCTGCTGTAGTTCGTCATTGGGGATCTAAGGGGAGTTAATAAATCTGTTTTCGGGTCCAACAGTTTTGTTTTTTTTCAGGGGCCCTTCTGCAAAATTTTAAATTTGGGTGTGATAAAAGTTTTGTATATCTGATTTATGGTTTTTGTTTTGGGGGAAATTGGGAAGGAGAAGCTTCATTTGCTGTCTGTATTGTCTCTCGATATTTTTCCCGGTAAGTTTGTTCTAAGTCGTTCGATTTTGCTTTCCAATTTATTGGGTCCCCAATAGTTGTTAAGGCGGGGCGTAATTGTCTATGGAAAGGAGGGATGGTTTTGTTGTTTAAAGAACATTTTCTTTGCCGGGTTTTTTTGTCATTTTTTACTGTACCCGGCGTGCGTCCGTTACCGTGAGGGCGGTTCGCGTACAAAAGTCATTTGCCCAAAAATTTTGGGGAAGGTCGTTTGTATAGAGAGAATAAAGGGGGGCACGGCGTTTGGGGGACGCCGTTTGAAAAGGGATGGTATAAATTAGAATGGGCGTGACTGTCGATAAAATTTAAGGGGGGAAAAATGAGGATGAGAATGTAAGGGAGGTTTTTTATATACGAATGCGTAGTAAAGTCTAGGGGCGGGACAGGTTTGTTCGTGGACGCGTTCAGTTACCCGGTTTTTGGGAGTCCATGACCTTCCCAGCCGAATTGAGCGGTCGTTTTTTGGTCTGGGGGAAGTCTCCGAGAAATTTTTCTATATTTTCCAGGGAGTGTTTATTTTGAATTTTCGGTTTTTAGTGAGGCCTTTTTTCTATTAGTTTGATTTTTCACCCTTCTAAGATGTTTATAGCTTTAAAATTTGGCTGTTAGAAAAGTATTGCGTTTTTGGTTTTTTTAGTGATGCGTTTTACGCGGGACCCCGCGCTTGGCCGGCGTGTTCGTCTGTCACTTTGTCCATGGTCCGTCCTGGAGGTGGGGGGGGGTGGGGGAGAAATTGAAAAGGGTGGGGTCGGGGGGGGAGTATGGGTGGAACCGTTAAGAATGCCCCAAACGCTCCACCCCCTTTGGGCTAATGTGGCCTCGGGTGGCGGGAGAATTGTTGTCCGCTTTTTTTCCTGTTTTACCAAAGGGTTTGGGAAATTTTTAAGGTCTTCCATTGCCTTTCGTATTGTTTGTCGGGGGGTTTCAGTACAAAAGGTTTCTTTTTGGGGTCCCAAAAATTTTTTGGGATTTGTTTTTCGTATTGAATGATGCTGTCTGGTTCCGCGTTTGGTGTAGTTGGGGTGGATGATTTATGGGGCCTCAATTTAAGAAAAGGGCTACTTGTCTATGTCGGTGGGGCTTGGGTCTGGCGTTTTGATTTTTTGGAAGGGGGGTTTTAAAATTTTTCCTTTCTGTATTTTGAGATGAAAGAATATTTCAAAAAGAAGGTCTTTTGAAAATGGAGGGGAGGTTCTGAAATGATTTCGGGTTTGGGGTGGGGTTTATTTATAGTGCAGGAGGAAGGTTTAAGAACCCAAAGGGATTTGTCATTAGAGTCCCTGCGGGGAAAGTGTTGTTGTGCTTCGTAGCAGATAGTCACTGATTTTTCCCTTTTTGGTGTCGACACCCCATGTCCTGTTTTTGCTTTTGTTACCAGGAAACTTTTGGGCTTTAAAAGTGGTCGGTCTGGGGTTTATTTGGGGGGGACTTATATACTGAGGCTATGTGGGGGGGGGCCCTTAGGGGGCAAAATTAAATTTTGGGTACCTTGGATTTTTGGGGGGAGGGGGGAGGGGGATGTTTTTCTATTAAGATGGCTGTACCACCTGGGTTTATTTCCCTTCTGAGTTAAAGTCTTTTTTTTGAGTTGTGTCCTGTTGCGGGTGTTTTTTTAGGCGGGTTTCCGACGGGGGTGTTATATACTCTTTTGTCATCAGTTCCAAGTCCGCCGGCCCAGGAGGGAAGTGAGTGTTTAGCAGTTTGAAGAGGTCTTTTATTGTGGTTATGGAGATTAGTGGGATGCTTGTCCTGCCCTTTTTTGGGATGGTGATAATGGTCTTGATGGATGTGGTTTAGTGATGTTTGAGGATGAGGGACGTTTTTAGGTGGTTGAGGGAAGGAGTGTGGGTGGGTAGGTTTGTCCTTTTGTTGTTTGTCCGGGGGGGGGTGTTTTTCAGTTGGGGAAAATCTTCAGGGGGGGGGCTTTGTTTTTGTTCTGTCGGTCTGTCTGTTAAGGGCTTAGTTTGTCCTCTTTGCTTTTAGAAAAAGGGGGAAAGGGAGGCGGGGTGGTCTGATTCAGGGGAGAAGAAGCATTAAAGGTTGGTGGGGATGGTCATACCCTCATTTGTCTGTCTGTGGCAGTGTTTAGTATGGTACAGTAGCTGACATGTCAGGGGCATGTGCGTTTGGAGGTAGTCAAAGTCACCTGGGGGTGTAGAGGTTTATCTTCAGGGGGCATGATTTTTTTGTCTCAAGACAAGAGTCCGATCCTGTTATTTTCTTGGGGGTTTTTTTTTCATTTGAAGGGGAATTTTTAAAACTTGGTGATTTTTTGCCCTCAATGTCCATTTTTTGTTGATAGTCCTTATAACTTTTTTCTCTTTTTTTCAGTCATCGGTGGTGGTTGTTACAAAAAATATTTTTTGTCTCTTTGTCATTTTCAATGTTTAGGCCTGTAGTTTTTTATGCCCGGGGGGCCCCAATAATTTCATTCTCCCCTTTTTTGGAAAAACCCGTCGGGGTAATTTGAGTGGGTTTTTGGTATTGTGGATGTATAGCCTTCATTGTCTACATTAATCCTTTTTTTTGGTCGGGGGTTTTTTGTCAGGAGGAATTTGTCCCTGTTTGGGTCGGGTGGTTTTTTGATTTTTGTCAAGTCCAGGGGGTTGTTTTAAAAGGGGGTTCTAAAACTATTTTGGGAGGGGGGGAGGTTTAAAATGGTCGAAAGCCCTTGGGGAAGATGAACTTCTTTTTTCCAGGACGTAGTTGGACGAATCCCGGTTTTATGGGTGTGTGGTATATTTTCCCATGCGGATAGTTACAGAATTAGTTGCCCATTTTGGGTTTGTTCCGCAGGCGCCCCGGGCCCCGTCGGCCCGGAGGGCGTTTTGAGGCAGAAAAGAAGGGGGGGCCCCTCTGCTGGTGTTTTCCTTTCCACGCCGCGTAGAAGTCCCACGCATCAAACCTGTCCGTGGGACTCCCATCTTTACCAAAGGGGGTTTCCGCCGTCCGGGGGTTCCCGGGTCGGTGAGTTTCCGGGGGTTAGGTGGGCGGGAAACATTTTACTTATCCACCGTCGCCGGTTCAGCCTTGTTGATAAAAAAGGGTTGCACTGACGGAATTGCCCGTTGCCCAAAAGAGATCGGACTTTTCCCCAAGGGGTTTTATAGATCAAAAATATCGGGTAACTCACGCTGGCGTAGACTAAAAAAGCGTTCGAAGCAACCCCCAAACAGAACCCCTACCAAACATATTTAAAACCCTCGGTACCCTTCCTCGGCGCCGGGGGGGGGCCCCCCAATGAGAGCGGTCATGGCGGTGCGCCCCGAATAACGGCGATCGGGCGCCCCGGGGAAGGGGGAACCCAAGTATCAAAAGGTCGGCCGCCCGGCGCCAAACCGAGTGGAGGGCGCAGAGCAGCCCTGTGTTTTGCCCTCTCTGAAATCGACATATCGCGGCGGCGGGGAAGGGCAAGTCCGTCTCGCCCAGCCGACCCGGGCTTCATTTCCCCCAGTTCCCCCGTCTTCTGCGCGGGCAATTGCAGCGCGTAGAGCCGGCGGCCGTCTACTTGGGGGCCGTCGGAATATCTGGCCGAAGTGCTGGGGTACGGCAACGCCGCTCCCATAACAAGAAGACGCGTATCATCCCGTCACTTTCAATCCGTAAGACGAAAGTTAAAAACCCTTTTTCGGGCGTGACCCATCGCACAGGGCGGGTGCTGCCCAACACCAGGCTGTTCCCGCCCCAAAAAGACCGGAAGGGGAAAATTTTTGGGGGAAAAATATTTAGTTTTTTTTTCCGCCATCCCAGGCATGAAGGCCCCTTTTAGGGGGGCCAAAAATTTTCGAAAAGAGCAAAAAATGCTGTATTTTTTCCTTTTATAACTTAGTGTTAACCAGTGTGTTTATAAAATTTAAAACATGAAGCTTTTTCGGGGGTGAAAGGGATGAATAAATCAAACTTGTAAGGTTGATTTGGGGGGAGGGAAATTAGGGGGAAAAATTTAAAAATGAAATGTGTCGCCTACATTTATTTATCAATTTCGGTGTCACCAGTGTTGCAAGGGAAAAAGCAGGAACATCAAAATGAAAATGTATTTACTTGCAAATTATTTATGTTAAGTTACTAACAGTCGTCGGAAACGTTTCTTTTCACAAAAAAGACCGTCAACAAAAAAAACAGTCGCACATATGTAAGTTTAATATTGGGGATTAAGATTTTGAACAAAATGGTTGATTCAATTTTATCATTAAAGGAAAAGGGGATTCCCCTTTTAACTTAAAATACACGCGTTTTTTAACGAGAACTCAAAAAAGAATATGTATTTTCTTCAAACCTTATTTATCGTTATCATCATCAAATAAAGTTATTTTTCATAAAACGACACGTCTTTAATAAAAGAAAAATATGTAACGTTTAAAATTGAGAGATATTAAGATTTTGAAAAAACCATGCTGATTTTATATTTAAAGGAAGGGAGCCCCTTATAATTCAAATACACGCTTTTTTACTTTAAAAATTTAAACAAAAAGAGTATTCAATCATCTTGCTCTTCAGGAATATTTTGGGCTTTTGGGCGTTTGGTGCCGTCGAAACAACCAGAAAAGATTATGAGGACTACAAAAGCTTAGCCCCGGAAAAGTACAAAATAGTCCCTGGCGCTTCAGGGGTAGACGACGTCCACGGTGACATCTTTCGCTTGGCGTGTTTTGGGGGACGGCGCGGATCAGTTTTGAGGAAGACCTTCACACCGCAGTCTCGAAAAAGAGACCGGGGAACCACACCCACGGCGAGCCAAAAAGAATAGTTTGGGGGATGCCCCGATGTTTTCCGAAGAACCTTCCGGGGCGCCCCCCCTTCCCAAACCTGCCACCTTTTCCCCGTCCGGCATGAGAGGCAAAACGGGGAAAAAAGAGCGAGGTCCTCACTGCACCCCAGCTACCGTTTTTAAAAGCCGCCCTAGGCGGATGAGGCGACGGCCGTTTGAGGCCGAGGGCGGGAGCGGGGGGGCCGACGGGCCAAAGAGGCGCAGGAGCGAAAGAGGGGAATAGGGGGAAAGGGGCGCAACGGGGCTTGAAGGAAGGAGAACAGAGGTTAAAATGGGGGGCCCAACTTTCAGCCGTGCACCAGCTGAAGAGACGCGCAAAGGGGGCTCGCTCGGCGATATTTCGTAAACTTGGGGCCCGGGACGACGGGGGGCTTTTTCCTTTAAAGGGGGATTGCCCGCGTCGCTCGCATCGAGGTCGACGAACGGGGCCGCGCCGTTCTGCGCGATGCGCGGGGGGGGCATCCCGCCCTCGCCGGGCACCCCCGCTGCATTACCGGGGAAGGCCACCGAAAAAGGGTTGCGGAACACCCGCAAAACCCGCCGTGGAAAAGCGGAAACCACCTAACACGGGGCTGCAAAGGGCCCCCAAAAGGCCGCCCAAAAGCAAAATGCAAAAGGGGAAAAGCAGGGGTCGCGCCCGGCCCCAAAACGCCCGCCGCAAGGAGGAGCACCCCCTTCAGTTTGGGGACCACCAAACCACGCGCCCAAGCGGCGCGCGAGCAGAGGGCGGCGGGAACAAGTCCGTAAGGGGATTAGGGGGGGCCCCTCGACGCAACCGCCAAAGGCAAAACCACCCTGCTGCACCCCCGAGGCAGAGCAAACCCCCCCAAAGGGGGTTGCTGATCCGGGGCAGGTTTCGCACCCCAATTTTTACCACCCCTGCGCTCAATGAAGCCAAGGCTGAAACGAACGCAGGGGGAAAAACCAGAACCCCCCCCCGCGGGAGCCCCTGGAAGCAACGGCCGCCGGCATGGACCCAGGGGGTGACCACATAGAGCTTTTTTGCAAGATCAATGATTTCCTTTCGCAGGAAACAAACTTGGGGAAAGCCGATGACCTGAGCAAAAAACAGGCATCACCGCACTGACCGATGTCCCAAAGCGGTGGCGGCGTATGGCGTACGTCGCGATACCCACGCCCCGGGAGCTTTATTTTGGGGAGGTTAAACGGCAGCGATTTGGGGACGAGGGAACGGGTTTATGGTGTCAAATTTTGCACAATCGCCTTCATGAGGACGATTTTAACAGTGTTCTCCTTTGCACTGCAGGGCCGGGGGCGACCTGAACGCCAAGGGAGGAATGGGATGCAACACAAACAGAACGGAGTTTTTTTGTAAGTTTTTGTTTTTCACAACAACGGAAATCATCCCGCCCCCCACACCCACCCCACCCTGCCCTTTTATGGGGCCCCCAAAATTTTTAGGGGCCACTTGGAATTCGGGGAAAACCAAAACCCCTTTCCTTTTCCCCTTTTGATCACATTCCCCCAAAACCTTTTCAGGGGGATCCGCCTTCTGCGCCCCACGGCGTGGGTTTTCCCAAAAACCAACTGGGGAGTTTCGCAACCACCCACCACTCATCCAGTTACGCCATCAATGGGCGCCAAAATCCCGATGCCTGCACATCCAAAAAACAACAAATCCCCCAGAAAGGGGCGCGGTCTTTTGGGGCCGCCCCCAAAAGGGTTTAAAAACTCTCCAGATGTCAAAACCGGTGAAAACGGCCAGACGACATGGCAGCAGAGGTGCCCTGCGTCGAACCGCGTGGGGGAAAGCGAAAACGCCAAAGACGGCGCTGCAAACCATCACCGGGGGAGTGGGGGGGCAGAGAGATCCTGATCACTGTAACGGTCTTTCAAACTTAAAAGGCGCTGGTGCCAAATCAAGCCATACGGGTTCGAAACCGGGGGGGTAATCAAACTTCTTTTTCAGATCAAGCAAAGGGGAATTCTTCCCAATGCTTGAAAATTTTTCAAAAATAAAAGGGGGAAAAGGAAGAGGAAAGGAGGGAAAAACAAACACTCCCCACGACAGTCAAAAAGGGTTTGACTACAGTCACATGTTGGATGGGCAGGTTTTACCGAAGGCCCCCCATTTCAAGGGGGCCCACGGTCATAACGGGCACGAACTAAAGCTAACAGCGGTACTTTCCGGGAAAATGGAATTTTAGATTTCCCCGCTTGAAACCCCCTAGATCTGATTGCGAGCCATAAACAGCCTTTTCCCCAATGGGGGAAAAATGTTGAAAGGCTTCCTCGGAATACTACCAACTGCCCCCTCCAATTTAATTGAGGAAAAAAGGCTTTAAACCGGGGCCCCCGTTTTAAAAAGCACTTTTAGGCCGCAGATTTCCCTGATCCATACTACAAGGGCCAGCATTTATTGAAAGGTGCAAGTGCCAAACCAACACACTCAAACAAAAATTTGGGGACCCCCCAGATATAAGAAATCGTTAAATCTTTCCTACAAACTGCACATCTGTAAATTTGGGGAAGAGATCCCTTGCGGAATTTTGGGCGGGGCCCCAGGGGTCCGTCCTCTGCTTTTTTCTCGCCAGTCAATGAATACGATATACCCGGGGAAAACGGGTTTTTCCTTTACGCTGATGAATAGGGTTTTTCTAGAGGAATCAACTCGACCACAAAAAAATAAAAAACAGATAACTTGACGCTGAAGTGGGGGGAAAAAAACCACTTGACTTTCAGGGAAAGTCACGCCCTCTGTTACTCTCGCCGCAAAACAAACACACAAAACGCTACACACCACCAAAACAAATTAACTAGTATTTAAAAATTGAAGGGGCCAAAACATTTGCACTGATCAAGAATGCGCTGGCATTTCTGCGACGCATCCATCGAAACTTGCAGAGAAAAACAAAAACCCTTTGAGGGAACCTTCACCCTTGACCCCCGTGGCCATAAAAAGTGTGGGGAGCCACCCGCTGCGGGACTGGTGGATACGGGGAAAGGAGCGAAAACACTTGAGGTATTAGAACAAAAACCAAAACCCTAGCGCCCTCCGTTTGGAAAAGGATGAGTATGGGAAAGGAACTGATATCGAACTTCACCAATGCTTGACGGTTTTCCCTTCGAAGCCTACGCCTTCTAACCAGGGAAACAAGCGCCCAAAGAAACCGCACGACACCTTTTCCCAAAAGGGCCAGACGACAAGCTCCCTCGGGTAATTGAGGGGGTAGAGTCCACACAAAATGACAAAGTCACGAAGGATAAACACTTTGGGCCAAATTTGGGTTTTACTAACCGTCGCGAACCTACACAACCACTTCACATAGCAGAAAACCCGGGAACGAAACACCACCCACTACCCGGCCCCCGAAAAAAAACTAACTTTTAAATAGAGTTTTAGCCCGGCAACAAAACCCCCCACGGAGCGGAACAGGGCCCTCGAGTCCCGGAAGAAGCCGCCCGTCCGCCCGACGGGGGGCCCCACGCAGATCGCCGCAAAATCTTCGTTCCAGCGGGGAAATTTTGTCCGAAAATTTTTCGATTAGGAAAATTTCACCAGTCCCTTTAAGGACTTTGAAAATTTTTCCAGCCCTTTAACAAAAAATTCAAAAACAGTCCTTTAAGGGCTAACTTTTTCCTCTTTAGAGCAGCATTGCGGGAAGGGCAAAAACTTTCGTCCCCCTCTTCCGGATGGAGAAGGAAAAGGGCGCCCTGCAGACCCCCCCCCGCGTCGGGCCGGGGGCTGGTCTTTTCCCACAACGGGCACGGCCAGATTGCGCCTGAAGGTCCGCCGCGCTCGAGCAGCCAACACACTGGGGCCCAGCCCCCCCGCCACTTTGAGGACAACCGGCCCGGCGCCGATCATCGCAGGATTTTCCCATTTAACCCCCTTTTCCAAAGAGCAAAAAAGCAAAAAGCAAGGCACGCAGCGAACGCCCCGGCCCCGGCGGCCGACGAGGGGGTTGTTCCGGGTCCGACCGACCTGGCGCGTTTTTTTGGGGGGCCCCGCCTGCTGAAAATCACAGCAGCAAGGTTTTCGCCAAAAAGGGCCGGGGTTTTACTCCCGTCCGCCGCCTCCCCCGACGCCGCCTGCCGACGCCGCCTCCGGCAAAAGGGGAGCGCCGCCCCCAGGGGATGCGCCGACGCCGACGCGCCCACGCCCGCCGCCCGGCAGCTCGCCCTGCCTGTGGCCGAGGAAATGAGGAGACGCACCACGAGGGGAGA